>JBCAUG010700310.1:0-13513 GCA_038406175.1 Haplosyllis leylae | reverse complement strand
CCAATCTCCATTTCTGCCCTGGATTTTGCTGATCTAAGGTGTTCTTTGAGTGGATCTGGATCCATATTTGAAAAAATTCACAAAGTCTTTGCTGCTAAAAATGGCCGCTGCGTGGGAATCGCACGACTTTTACGCATGCGCGGAGAGAATCGTACGATGCTGAGACTTGATGGGAGACTCGAAACTCTACACATCGATGACGTCTTTTACGAGACTAAGCCAAAAACCGACTTTAAACCAATAAAGTATCATGAGAAATTCTGAAAGGTATATGTGGGTAAAACTACTGGTGTTCAATTTCAATAGATGAAATATGTGGTGAACTTCGAGCTTATTCGACAAAAGTGTTTAGTCCTTACTACTCATCAGCAGCACTGAGTTTATTTGGTTCATAGAATCCAATTAGTAATAAGTATTAAGTAGATCTAAATAGTAATCATTTGTCTGTTATATCTCACATAAGATTGAGACAAAAATGACTGACAATTTGGATACATAATATTAACAGACTCAAATGGAGGAGTATGGAGCTATGTGTGATCTACTTTCATGAAATTATGTGAACGTAGAAGTGGCTTCTACCAAAAGGAGTGACTGCTGTGGGTGGGTGAGTTGTAAATTGACTGGTCAAAATGTTGGTTTAATGAAGGTTTATTTGTTGGTGTGCACATGTTGGTTTAATGAAGGTTTATTTGTTGGTGTGCACATGAACACATAGACACAGAAGGGGAAGGGATTTAGCAATATAACACTATGAATTCTTACTGCACAACCAAAGGTTATCATAACGACTGTAGCTACATCAATATTTCATAAGTTGTCAGGTATCAGTAGAATTAATGCAGATAAATGTAGATATAGACTATCTTAGAGACTCTGACCGCGATGATGCCTTCCCACACGTGCACGGGAAAAACATTTCAAATCAAATTCCCGGAGCAATACCTTCATAATTAAAACGATTTTCTGAACAAGACCTTGTGTGTTTGAGGGTCGGACGCACTAAACTTGCTCTTACCACGTAATTCATACGCCATCCACCCTCAACCATTCCATTCGCATGCACTGGTTTTCTTTCTTCGCGTTAAGTGTGAAAACGTTTTCTAACCTGAAGTACTTGAACCAAAACTTTGCACAGGAAGTAAAGTTTAGGTATCTCTGCTGAAGTTATGGAGTGTTTCTTAGATAATTTGATTGGAAAAATATTCTTAATTGATTTACACTTCCTATTTCAAATTTACTGAACCTATAACGGTATGTAGCCCACAGGTCCCCATCCCCATATATGTTAGTGCCATGTATGGAAGCTGTATGATAGCTCCCGTAGGCGTAGACTGTTGCCCTCCACCTTGTAACATGTCAAAAAACGATAACTTAGCCCCGTATTTAAGTCTAACGAGTCACTATTTAGCAACTAGATAGCAAGTGATACACGTTCAGGTCTCCTCAGAGGTAAGGCATCACTTTGCAATTGTAAGGTCATGTCTGACTTCTCATTTTCGGGGGGGGGGGGGTAAGTGGTGCTTTGCAGATGTGAAGTCCAACTTGAAAGTGACAACTTTTCATTTCCGGGAGGAGGGTAAAGTGGTACTTTTGCCATCTTGAGTTGATCTGGCAAATTATGGCACTCACTTTGGTACACTGTCAGCAGAAGGTGCTTCACAATAATCCCCCGAGGAGACTATATAATCAATCGTCTATACTTTTTAGAACATAATAAATTACCAGAAGACAAGAATCAGAAGTTAACCAGATTTTTTCAAATCTAGTTTAATGAATGTAGCTCACTCTCAGGTGATCGATGAAGTACAAATGTTTTAGATATCATACCTAACGTACAACAGAATATTTTGACTTGCAACAGCAGTGAATGTTATAGATTAGAGTAAGTTAACTTCTTTCATTGTGATAAATGTTACAATCTCTGCCCTTGATGACGAAAATAACTTTTAATATCAGTAGACAAACGATGCATATCAACAACTCTTCACACATAATCTATTTACCTGAAGTGTAGATATGAGGGGAACACTATGGTGGAGAAGGTGCAAAAAGCAACAAAAGTAGAACTCAGATCCCAGAGAGCTGGCTTACTTTCGGTTTTGAGATTGAAGTGTCAGCAAAAAAAGCAAAAGACCATGTAAACTCTCCTCTTCATTATGCATGAGTAATGTGCATCTAGTACCTCAGATGTTATTAGGCCTTTTTGCCAACATTCCATCCACAGTGTGCACGTTGCTGATTAATATCCAAAACCCTGAAAATTTGTTTTACACGTGGATCATGTAATATTGAAGTCTTAGAAAACATATATTCACCCATGATACCCGAAATTCAGAAACAGAATGGGAAACTGCATAGATATTGATCGGTCGGAGAGATCCTCATAAATGTTGCATAAATTTTTACTCAAACATCTTGAATTTCTGCTGGCATTAGAGTAAAATTAATTCAACACCCAGCGTCTAAATCAACAATTAGCCACATACCTGTAACGTGAGATCGAGCAAGAGGAGCAGTTGGATTCCTAAGATCTTCACTAATGAAACCCTTCTAGTATATATGTCTACCATGTCGTAATCTCGAAATTAGTTCAACTTTAACTGCAGGTTACCGCAAAAGATAACATGTAAAAGCTATGGGCAACTCAGATAGATTACATTGAGAACTGCTGTCCTTGTTGGACATGTAATAATCTAGGATCCATTCAACACATGACTGTCTGAGATTCCTAACCTCAAGATGACACAAACCATTGTAAGACACTGAATTCCAATATTAAATTCGCCTTTGTATACTTCTAATTTGGACAATATAACTATATAACTATTATTTTTTCTAATAAATTGGATGTAAAAAGAACAGATTGATTTATTCAAGAGGTTCCAATGCTATTTCTCTTGTTGACAATAGATACAATAATGACTAATACTGATGAAGCGCTCCAGAACTGTGGCTCCAGATTGTCCCCATGCATTAGCAATCACTTTCTTACCCCATATTTCATCCATGCCCCCCCCCCAATCACCAAACGTATGGGAGTTTGGGAGTTTGTCATTTTTGAACTCAGAAACGAAAGTTGGAAAATAGGTCAACAACCCTCCCCCCCCTTTCACCATAACTGCCTGCCAGACATAGGGGACTTTTGGGGTTTTGTCATTTTTGATCTCAGGAACAAAAGTTGGAAAGTAGGTCAACAACAACAACCCCAACTCCCCACCCTTCATTGGACATAGAGGACTTTAGAATGTTGTCATTTTAGAACTCAGGAACAAAAGTTGGAAAGTAGGTCAACAACCCACTTACCCTCACACCCACCAACACTCTTTCTAAGTTTAGACACATATTTGCAATCTAGAGAACAACCCACGTCGATCTCAATATGGTCCCCTAGCGAATAAATCTGTAGCAGGAAACCATGAATTTTGACTCATCCATCGAAGGAAACGGCACTAAATTTAATACTAGTAACAGCTTCTTTTTGCTAAGACATGCTCTGCATACAAACCATTTTATGTAGTATGAACGAATTGGATGTATTTATTTTATCAACAACTCTTCCAGGCAAAGCTGATACCAATAGAATGTCGGTAAAATCTGCTGACACAAGGGGAAATTAAGTTCTTGGCTCAAACAACAGCAACTCTTGAGACATAAAATGGTGTCGGACAGATAGATGCATGATCACTTGTAGTTTTGGCAAACAAAGCCGTGATATCCATTCAATAGATCCAATCCAAACAGGGTAATATATTAGAGTTTAAATTGGTTCCAAAGCACTCATAAATCCTCCAAATACTTCAGTCAAAACAGGTTTTGCAAAACAGAATTGCTCCAATATTTGATTTCGGAAATGTTCAAAGATAGTCACGAAACCCAAAGATCTAAAGTTAGTGCAAGAGCAGACTCATTTCTTCTACCAGCAAATTTACTTTGTAGTTTTGAGATGTTATTATTTTCGTTATTTTCTTTTGTTAATATACTGCGTTTTTTCCATTGCGATTGGCCAACTGAGACTTTTAATGTTCAAACCATTATTTTCAGGTTTCAGAGTAATCTTTCATGAGAATATGAGGACATTAAAAATTTGTTTCCAGTGATGCATGTTCATGCAATCTGAGAAACGACATATGAGATATATGTCAACATTGCAATCTAATTACGATTTTACAACTAATTTGATTTTAAAGATTCTGAAAGACTTCTGAAAATGGTACGTAATGACATAAATTGATTTTCTTTATTTTATATTCATACCACAGCTGAGCAGAATTGGAAACATTTACTTTGTGGCTTGCGCTGATCAATTACTCGTTGCTATTTTTGGTTTATTCAAATATCCTGGATGTGTTAGGGACATGGTTTGTTTGCCACACGTTGTGTTCTTCAAGTGAATACTCTTGCACTTTATGCCAATGATAGAGACTATATAATTATTTCTGTGAAATATGGATGCCTGTATTACTTACATCCAGTTGTTTCATCCGTGAGATACCACGCATATACCCGTTTTCCCTATTAGTCTATTGCAAGGCTGACAGAGAAGTTGAGCAAGAATCCATGGTGGTTTCCATTGCCAAAAATACTAAATATCTTGGCAAGACCCTCGTTGCAGCTCCACCATAATTCTGTTTCCTTGAAGTGTTTACGAGAGAAACAACATCTTTAAACAAATGCTTGGATGTAATAAATGTTGCGTTCAATGAATTACTGTTCTAAGCAAAAGCCTTCATGAAACCACTCTAATTTTAAATATGGATTTTCCTTTAGTTGCTGAATTCAACTTTTACTTTTTATTTCCATGTTGTACAAAAACTACACTGATTATAAAATATTCAGCTTACACTATATTTTCAAAATATGTCTTCAACCGTTGTATTATTTGAAGTATGACAAAGTGAAAATCACTTCATTCTTAAGAGTATTTACAAAGTGGTAGAAGAGTCTGCTAAGAGTCACTCATCAAAGACACTAGCTCCTTTTTTCGAAGTTAAAATAAAACATTTTTGCTGAAACATCGATTTTTAACATGTGGAAGGTGGTAAGCTCAAACTGGAACAATTCATCCTTCAGTTTTGTTAGAACTCAAAAAAATATATTGACTATCCTAGAAATGTTATACACGTAGTAATTTGGATTACAAACTTGTAACTGGCGGTCAAACACATAAGGAAAAATGATTTATAGACTATCTGTGTTCAAACAACTAAACAGCACATTTTCTGCGAAACAACTAACTAATCTGTTTGTCTGTCTCAAAATATTTTATCGGAAGATGCAAAAGGGTAGAATTTGATCGTCAAGAACAACAAAAGCCTGAGTCTTTCTTTGGTTTCACAATGACCCAAAATCAAACATAACTTTGTTGGATATCCTAAATCAAATACAATTAACCGGTTGGACTCTGCTTGCAAATTTCTCTCTAAGTTCTTTAATTTTGCTACTGGTGGCTTAATATTTTACTCGTAAATGGAAATGACAATTTTAATCATGTTTAAACTAAAATACCATTTGCCATTTGAAGAAAGTTACAACTTACCTAAATGTGAGAAAAATATCCAATTTCAATGAAGGTGGTCCGAGTTCTTCCGAACTATGCACGTCAAATTTCTGTTTGCGGAGAGAACAAATGATGGAAAGAGCTGCTCCTTGGAATTTAGTTTACCCAAATGATTGGGAAGAATGTGAGTCTAAGAGCACTTCTGTGAGTCCCGGCCTGCCTATCTACCGTTGATTTACAGCAGAGATCAAGCTCATTTGGAGAACTGCCCAGCCTGGCTCTCCTTCAGTAAATAAGTGACCAGTAACAAAGAAAACGGTCCTGATTGCGCTGATACATTTTATAACACCATAAATGGTCGTATACAGAAACCCATCAAGGGAATAAAAGTAGTCTTCTGTGGCCCAAGAAAATTTAGTCAATATTTGTCAAGGTTATGAAGTGTTACAAAATTGTATCAAAATTTGTAAATAAAATATCAACAGCCAGTCAAAAATACAATGTAGCAGAAGTAAACTAAGTAAGATTTCATGATGCAGTAACCTACTCGTAAACATCGCCTATTTACTTATCAAAACGACAGGCACAAAATTTAAATACCGACTTGCAAATGAAACCTTTCAAAACTACACATGAACACAAATGCAAATCTTTGCTAAGTGATTCCAATTTTATTTTAGTTTTTCATGTGTAAAAATACATTCCTCTTTTGTAGTTTATCACAATAATGTAATATAGAGGCTTATTTTTGTATTTAAAACTTACCTAAAATATATGAATTAAATAATCCAAAACAAACGTAAAGTTCTGGAGCAAGAATAGACTGAAACTAGCGGCCAGGAGATCAGAATCTAATGCTAAACTAGAGAACACAGTCTTTTATACGGAGAGCAATTGCAGCAGCATTCGCATCACAGTGCAGAGGTTAGCCCAGTGAGCATCAACCTGGAGAGTGGAAAATATCTACCGAGATTGCGTATCTCTAACATATGAAACACTGAAATACGTTTTACCTGGACAGTTAGTCTTTCTTACAATGTGGAGTTCGAACCCAAAGCTGTCTATTCTACAAATGACTCTCTTTGTGACCAGATAAATTAATCAGATTATTAAAGGAGGCCCAATAGATTTTAGTCTTCTCTAAATCTACCTCTCACAGTTACTCAAATAATTAGTCACGTTCTCCCACCAGGCCATCCAAGTGAGTGGAGCTGGTTAACTCAATCTGCCAGATGAAACGTATCAAGAAAAGGGATCTGTTTTCGAAGCATTCAGAAATTACATGCCGCAAATTACTTAATTATTTTGGCGGTAACTGCACGGAGCACTTCTGATTATTCCTACTGGACTCACCAACAGCCCCTGTCTTACGTAACTAAACATATCTCCGATCCTCTCACAGACACCCACGTCAATAAATAATCTATGGTTAATCCTTATCGTCTTTAGGCCCACAGAAACCAACTTCAAGGAAAGACCTTTTTCAAAGATCTCATGCTCCCAGTGTTGAAATTACACAATCAACCAAAGCCAATGATTTAGGGGTAAGAGGTGTCAAAACTTTCTAAGTCCAAACCACATTATTAGAGATATAATGAAAGCCGTTGGATTCCCCCACCAAAAAGCAATCATCAATACGGCGTGAGAGATATTTTCCTCAGTTGAGCAAAGGGTCTGATGTCAACATTTTGTGATGAGAGGAGGGGGTGCGTCTCTCTCCACAGATGGGGCATTTTCCAGATTAATCCTATTGACAGAAAGTTCCCTTGGTATATATCACACAAACACCAGAATTTGGCATAAATTTGTTCTTAATTGTCTGTCTTAGTTTGTTGTTAGTAGATCCAACGGAAGGGGAGCATTCTGCTTCCTCTAATGCCGCAGTTTCTTTTTGAAATTTTTGAAAAACAAATAGTTCGTCAAATGGTCAGTTGCTACCCCCCCGCCGTGGAAGATTGACCTTTGTTTTCAATAAATCAGCTATATTATACTTTCTTTTTATTGTATATTCCCAATGGCAACAGCCCTCTTCCAGTTTCTTCATTAATCTGCAGAATTCAATGACTTTAACTCTGGAACTGAGATGTCGCCCAAATGAAAAACTAACTGAAAAATCTACTTCAATCTACTTCATTTGCTTCCTTTCAGAGCATCCCGATGAGTAAATTGAGAAATTAACTCTTTGAACAAGTTGATGGAGACAAACCTTTTCTTTATTCTTCAGACTACACCAAAATATCTCAGATAGATTGTCTGCACAATGCTAAAAAGATTTAAATAGGGAAAATATTATTATCGAGGTTCAGATAAGAAATATTTCGCAAACTAAATAGATTAAAAATCTATTATTACATGTTACTTCACATGTCTATCTCAGTTACTAGTACTCTTGTTTCAAATGTTAACAGAGATATGTGCTGCTGCTTACTAATAGTGAAAGCGTATTAAATCACAAGGTAAATTTCAAGGCTACGTGTTTGCTAACGTGAAGTGATCGCTAGAAGTACTGTACTAAAGCTGAAAACTGTGATATGCACAGACAGATGCTGTAAACCAATAATTCTTCACATAATTTGGCAGATTCACAAATGATCAACCTTAACCTTACTACAGAAAATGCTTAGCATTGATAGAATTAACTCCAGAATATTTGACCCATGAAAATTGTTATCCACAGATTGTTTGCCCTGTTAATACAAATTATATCGACCTTTAAAATAGATCTATCTGTATTATTTTAACCTAAAGTGTTACCTATCTGCAAATACAAGAGTAAAGTTCACCAGGTAAAATCAGTCTGTAACATCATCTTTTGAATTTTACCTTGACCTACTTTTCCAACTTTGGTGTGATTCATGGTTGCTTTCCAACAGAAGGATCTACTAACCTCCAGAACAGTAATTGGTTATTCTCGCCCAAATAATTATTCTGTTTCCTCAACCATCTGTTCTAATGAACAAAGTGAAAGGACTTTAACTTAGTGAGTATCAAGTTCCTTTGTAATATGCATCGTAGCTTTGGATCTTCTTGATACAAACTTCAAAAGACAGCTTGACCTTAAAATTTCTGCATTGCACATCTCAAAACACCATGCCTGTGAATTATTGTATTCCAAGACAAATGAAATATTTGCATAGGAGAAGCAAAAATCAATTTGTCCAAATAAGAAAGGGTTCACTGATCATCTTTTACATTGAAAGCGATTGTATGATGTCGAGAAAGAGTGTCATGTACACCTACCAAAACAACGCCTCTAAACAAAAAGGGTGTTTCTGTACTATTATTGTCTTTGTGAATATCGGTATCAGGTCAGTTTACATTCATCAGGCATGACTGTCTTTCTCTGAAGAGTCAATGTTTATCTAATTATACGGATATTAACTTATTTATGCAAGCAACGGGTCCGTTCTTACAGAGGTCTAGGGGGGCGTAATGTATGGCAAAGATAACCAGACTAAACATATTGCCGCCTTCGTATTTAGTTAAGATTATAGTATATAGTTTATTTTCGTGTTTGTGTATTCTTATTTATTTTGAAAAGTTTGATCGTCTTATCGTTCTAAAGTTTGTCAACAACAATTTGTTTCCAGGATCTAATTACCGAGTATGTCAAATACGTTAACGTGTGACACAAGTAAATGAAACATATAATTAAGGCAATAATAATTTCTCATTTTCCAGCAATATCATTACTTTAAAATGCACTTACCTTGTTTTGAAGGAAACTGGTGTCCTGAGTATTTATTTGGAGACCCAACTGAGTTGATCTCACTGCTCCCACAATTCGTATCTCAAGAAATGACAAAATTTCTTGCAATTTGCAAGAATTGTGCAGTAACAGCAGTTGCAGCTGTGGCAGATGGGTGGCAAGGCAGGCAACAAGAGGAACTCATATGAATCCATATTATTTCGACAACCGTACTTTTCCATAACTTCGTCCGCGAAGACCCCTCATTGTTCTGTGAACTAGTTGACAAACCAATTCCCTTTCCAGTGATAACGAAATCTCTGACTGCAAAAGGACAACATTGGAAATAGAAAAGGGTGGTTGTTTTAAGTAAGCAACAGGAAAGCCAAAAGTAGTAAAATGATTTTTAGCAGAATTTTGTATCATAAATCCTTTTAAGATGAATGCATTATACCCTACTTCGTTCAATTACTGTTTCAATCAAATGTAGTCATATTGTTACATTTAAGGTGCGATGGACTAAAAATCAGACCCGAGCCTTGAGGAAACTTTTGGAACCAACCCGGTAAAATAGGCTGCTCACCGAAAAACAGCAAAGGACCAACGATTTCTTATTACATAACCCATACTATGCTAGATTATATTTGTCTTTCACCCTCTAACATCTCTACGTTGTTGTACATCGTGTTTAGAAAGCTGCAGTTGCTAATTCGGCAGTGCAAAGAATTGTGCCGCGGCAAAAGTACGAATGATCTCAATCGTAAGCATTTTAATGATAAACAAGTTATATACATTATTGAAATTGAAAATTGCGAGAAAAATACCCAACGGGAAGAAATTATGATTTTATGTAGTCGTTACAGAAGATAACCACAGGTTATTCTAAAAAAATCGGACTACATTATCCTCGTCGACTCTGAGTACGTTATCGTTTTTCTAACAAAGGTGTCTAGTTGGAAAGAAACCAACAACAATCAAAGCCGAATGCTACGAAGTAATAAGACGTCTTTCCTCCTTCGTTTTACAACATGTAGGGCCATAGTAAAGGTTGGCTGTCTGGATGAAAGAGTAAACAACGCAGATAATTCCTGCAAAAGTTTACGCTGGTGTGTCTGTCAAGCTAATTACAAAACGAAATTCACAGGGTACAAAAGTATCTTCATGATAGTTAGACAAGATTTCATCAACTCATTATCTAACCTGACAAATATACAGTTCATGTACCCTACAAATAAAGTATTGAGAAAGTTGGAACAAATAATCTAAATGAATTTTAAAAAAACTGCACCAGAAAAGAAAATTGGCCGGGTTCTTTTCACTGTAAATCAATCTTCCAGTTTGCCAGAAGTGAACATGGTGAAGTACCAAGTTGATTGTGAGCTGACATTAAGAACAATACTGGAATGTCACTGATGAGGTGTATTGACGATGATGATATTTATCCCGCGGCTTATGTGAATACATTCCCGCAAATTGCTCGTCAATAATGGGTTTCTGTTGTAAACAAATAATTTACACGTGGCATGGCTGCATTCGCGGAAAATGATTTATGATCTTCCTATATAATAAATACAATGGGTTCCTAATTAGGCTTCTCCGATCCTAAAATCTACAATGGTTCAGGAGTTTCATGATGAACATGGGCCCACAGTGTTCAAGATATGAATTACTTGCAATTTATCGGCTGTATGTGTGTGGATGTGAGGATTCCTACTTTCTTTAATGTCTTAGTGTTACATGCAACACAGATATCAATCCATTTGCACAAACAATCTCATTTAGTACGAAGTACTATTACATTAATGCAAACACATGATGATAGCATGGTGCGATAAATGGAATTCAAGAAGAAAATTTCCTTTGCACACATCGGCAAAGTAATAACTGTAGACCATATTTGAATAATCCTTTCACCATTGAACATCTTCTGGCTGCAAGCATATACCTTGATGGTTTATTTTCGTTGGACAGCACTCATTAAGTGCTGAGCAATTCATGCAAGCAGTTTCGATTACTTTCCCTCTACTCACCTGGTGGCCAAAAGTTTTTGAGAGAAATTAGTTCTGGTTTTCAACACAGTAAAAGAAGTGTAATTTCTGTTTTAGGCAAGTTTCATTATATAAACCAACGATGCCAATGAGATTTTTAAAACCAATTTACATTATTGCCAATACTGGGTGTCAATACCTACACAGACCACCAAAAGTATTTTGTCGAAATGGTCTTGACCTTAACCTAAAGAGCAAAAATTATCAAATGCAGCACAAAGATTACCAGTTTAAATGCAGTTGTTATAGGCTATACACATAAAATAGACTGCGTTTTGTATGTAGTCTATCTATCGTTTGATTTTAGTCTTATTGTGTACTACCCATCTAATTTCTGAATGAAAATACTACAAAACAGCTGCCTTGGAGCGTTTAAGTTTTGACAAAATTTTGACTAATCCCTCTTGAGAGATTGTTTTGTACTACGAAAATGAATAAAAGAATTTCAATCAATCAATCAATGTTTTTTTCTAATATATTTGTCATTTATCTTAAAGAAATTGTCTAGATTGAAGTCTGTACAGTTTTGGACAGAAAGTCTGACCAAAGGTCTGCAGAAAAACACCTTGCAGGAAGTTCAGTACGGACTGTTTTGATTATTTTAGTTCTAGTCAATTCTGACTGGGATTTACAATGATGGTCTTTGAGAAAATATACTTGTAAGCATTCATAAAAATAGCCCTGTGACGGGTTAGGGTGGTTTAAGGTAGTTCTTTGGGACCATGACGTAAAAGCCATGTGTTCCCTCAGAAAATGTAAACAGTGAAACCTCATTGAACACCAGTTGTATTTTCAGTCTGTTTAACCCAATTGAACTGTAATCAATAGCATGGTCAGTTAGCCAATTGCAATGCATCCTCACAACAAAGTGGACCATGGAAACATTTAGGGAGATTTACTAATACTTTAAATTTGATAAACTATAAATTATAAATAGAAGGAGAGTAATCTCATTCAATGTTTTTATCTGAAAATATTCATTTTCCCATTTGAGACAGTTTGTAAAGTTTCAAAAAGTTTCACTGTCCGAAATTTGAGAAAAATGAAGATTACCATTGATTTCAATGGAGCTTGGTTCATTTTTGGGGTGAGATTACTCATTATTCAGCTGGTGAATGTTGCTTAAAATTTCACAAATGTCTCACATTATTTTCTTCAAATGACTTATGTTAAATCTTTGAACAGCAAGTCCCAAAGAACTACCTTAAGTAATATAGCCATGTGTCAAAATGTTAAAAAGTTGTCAAAATGTCAAAAAGTCAAACAGCTGGACTGGAGAGGATGCTCACAAAAATAGCCCTGTGACAGGCTGAGGTGGTAAGTAATAAGTTATGTGTTAAAATGTCAACAAGATGTAAAATTGTCAAAAAGATTTCAAATTGTCAAAGGATGTCACATGTCAACTGCTCAAACAACTAGACTAGGCAGGAGGTTTACAAAAAAATAAATTGGCACAATGAACTTCATCCATAATGATATCAATTTTGATATCACATATGAAAGTCATCAAACTCATCAAAAAACATATTTCATGGACATTTTGAGAATTTTTGATGATCATTATGTGTGACATCAATATTGACTTCATTATGTGTGAACCTAATTGTGTCAATTTTTTTGTGAACCTCCTCCATAGTCAAGCTGTTTGACTTTTGCTACATGACATATTCATGGCAATATGACTGGAGTCAAATGTCTCCCACTTGGTGGATGTATTCAGTGAATATATTCACTGAACATGTGAATATTTTCCTAGGGGATGCTGGGGGTGAATTTCTTGTACATAATTTTGCCCATAAGTAGCAATGCTATGTAGGATTAATTGATTTAATTTATTTTCTGTTAAATGGTAAAATTTTGTGAAAAATAGTCTCTGGACACCAAAATGAGTGATTATGAATGATTTTGGTGAAGTTGTGAAATTTATCATGATCATGTAAAAATTTGAGGAAAAATATGAAGTCATTTTACATTTAAAATTGGCGAGTGGATTACTTTTAAAAATGTCTTCCATATATCACAGCCGATTTTTCATAAATTACAGGGCTTTTCTGTGCAAGAAAAACACCTAAACTACTGTATAATATTACTACAGGAGCATTTCTGGTCACTACAAGTCTTGTAATGACTTTGTTGTAGTACTGTGGTGAGATTTTGTCACTACATGTGGATCTTTAAGCCATTTTGTGTTGTCACTTCCTAAAAATAGCCCTGTGACGGGCTGAGGTGGTTTAAGTTTAAGTTAAATGTGTCAAAATGTCAAAAGATGTCAAGTTG
>JBCAUG010700199.1:0-13514 GCA_038406175.1 Haplosyllis leylae | reverse complement strand
TGAGTTCAATAGGTCAGAAATTATTGATATTGTCGTTTTAGTCAGAAATTAGTGATGTTCCTGCGGGGTGCATCAGCTTGGTATCTATTTCCACACATGGCAGCTCTGTCACCCTGGTTCTATGAAGGCATCAGATAGAATGATTAATCATCCTGAAATATGTCCCGATTTTCAAAAGCTTTTAATCTTGACTGGAAACATCATGTAGTTCCTTTAAAACGGATATCAAGGATAAATACTGATGAATATCTCTAATTAAATTAATAAATCTTCAGTTTTCTGACAAGAGAACATTATCCATTATGAATGATTATATTCATATAATGTTGATAAATTGATGTTGAAAAAAAGACATGTGGGTGTGAAGTGGAAAAAGTTTGTTGAGAGGCTTGTTCATTTCATGTTCACCAATGCAAATTTAAAGTGGAACACTTCTCTTCATTTCATAAGAGTTGAAACATGGAATAAAAACGACCCCAATTTTACTTTGTGTTTCAAATGAAACTTTGAACAACATGACTGTTAACACCTTTTGCCATTTTGGGTATTTTCCTAATTCGCTTATTTTACAAAAAGAATTGAAATTAAAATTGAAAATGTCAATTAATTTCCAAGCGAAATGCGGTCATTTTTGTAATGAAAGAATTGCCATATATTTACAAATTTACATAAAAACCTCTCACTGAGAGCATAATTTTTCATCATGATAGAAGCTGTGTTAAAACAAGAAGTAAAAACAATTTTTTTTGAAAAATATACAAAATCTTTATTATTTCAAAATGTTATTGATAACACTGATATTCTCTTAGTATCACTCATCCCACTTTAACAAATACAAAGCAATATGTTTTATTTGAATAAATATGGCAAGTATACGAACATACAAAGGGGTCACCATCAGTATGGAGAAAATGTGGTACTTCGATTAAACCCAACACAAAATAAAGTACAAACAACCTACCGCTTGGTCGCGTTATTCTTTGCGCCGTAATGTACAATAATGTAATCGTATTGTTACATCGAACGAACTGCATTTTACTAAACTGGAATTTTTTGTTTAAAATTTTGTTGAATTGTTTCCGTGAAGTCTTTTTGATATGATTTAAATATGAACAAACCGAAGTCTTGTGATAACATTTGCTTATGTGAACAGAAATTCAACAGTGCAACGTAAAGGCCCGTTCACACTGTGCGATTAGCGACTGCGATTTGTTTTTGCTTACAATGGACTGTATAGGAGTTGGTTATGTTCTTCCATCCAGTCGCATAGTGTGAACACTTCCATTGTGTCCTGTACAACCCATTCATTGCGATACGAAGAATCGCAGTCGCAATCAGAAAAAATCGTAAAGTGTGAAAGAACCCTAAAACTTCATTGTCTCCGTGTAAACACTAATAAACTCTGGAATGAATTATTCGTTTGTTTGCAAACCACTGAAGTCGAAAGAATGTTGTAACTTCAACCGCTCTTCTTTACAACCTTGATGTTACAGGCAATAAAACATTGCATGTCGATGAAACATGGAAAGAACGAAATGTTCAATACGTAATTAAGGCTCGTTCATACTGACTGCGGCAAAGGAATTTTTTGTCTTTGCCGTTGCCATCACAATTGGGCATAGAACCCGATTGATGAAAATGTCATTGCCATTGATGATGACACTGTTGCTGTTGCCGCAGGTCTCCATGTGAACACTTCCATAGGGTCCCATGCAACCCATTTTTATTATTAAGTTTCCTTTGCCTTTGCCGCAGTCAGTATGAACGAGTCTTTAATTGAGCTGTTCTAAAATAATGTTTGAGTTGATTGTGGAAATTCTAAATGTAATTTTATCTCGAAAACTTAGATTTAAGTAACATTTTCTCTTCGAAATGCAAAAATTATATAATATATAAAAATATAATTCTTCAGATTTATAGGAATGGAACCAAATGAAACCCA
This sequence comes from Haplosyllis leylae, assembly GCA_038406175.1. Lineage (NCBI taxonomy): Eukaryota > Metazoa > Annelida > Polychaeta > Phyllodocida > Syllidae > Haplosyllis > Haplosyllis leylae. The sequence continues at coordinate 11,572 of JBCAUG010700199.1, read as the reverse complement.
TTCTAACAAAATTCATTGTAATATAGTAAGTCGACACAAAGTGACAAAACAGAAAAATCGGACTTCAGAATTCAGAAATTGATAAGAAAATTGGGAAATGGAGCCCTGCCAAAGAACAGCTGAGCCCTTTAAAGGTCCATGAATCTTATTTGATCACTAAGTGTTCCTTCATTTCAACTGTATTTTTATGTATCGAACTTCAACACCAAGGTATATCAGTTTCGACTCAGTGAATATAGGGAAAAGTAGCCAACTTGGAAAGCATGTTTTCGGGTGATTGCACAATCTTCGTCAACATGTATCTCAATGAGAACATCCTACTTCGACATTGACTTCGTTTAGCAAAAGAAGTTGACTAAATTTCCCTTAATTCACTGCTTCGGTCAGGTTCAAATTCTAGACAAATATTGCTTTGACAAAAAGATGCAATTTGGATTGTCCCTTTTACAAAAATTCTAAAGCATCATTTATTGTGGGTGATGAGAAGGGTGTCACTTGTTTATTGGTCATTTTCTTCATTGTTGTCACGGAGTGCTCTGTTCATGTAATATTTGGTTTATCTGCTGTTGACACAGCGTCACCATTTGTGACCTCAACCTCCAAGGGAGCGTGTCAGCTTTGATGTCACGCTTTATGTTACTCAAGGGAGTAGTTAGTAATCTCATTTAGGAGAAACGTGACCGCTCGACTGTTAAAGTGGATAAGGTTGCATTAATCTGGAAACATCCCAGGTTGTGGCAGGTCAGTTTCACATTCTCACATGAGACGTCTAAAACTGAGAGTCTCTCAAACATTAACCTATTGTAAAGTGATGGCAGAACTGGTCTTTGAAGTTAATGACTGCCAAAAATGTTCATTACTTTTATGTCTTGTGTGTTGAAGTTCCAAAACTGAAACCTTTATTTGGATTTCCTCACAAAATAAATGAGTTATTCTGATTGATCGCACATTCTTATGGCTTCTTTTCATTACTGTTTCCTAGTCTGTAATTTTCAATCAAACTAAATTCATTGGGAATTTGGAAAAGTAATGAATCCATTTTAATCTGTCAGGAAATTTACTTTAAATCCATAAATAGAACGAGCGCAACTTTCCTTGACATGAATTATATGATAGCTCGTACTAAGCAATGGGTTACAAGAACACCCTGAAGAAACATCACCAATTTCTGACTAAAATGGAGATATCACTAATTTCTGATAAAAGCTTTACAATGGAAGTCTATGGGAATTTCAGATTTTAAATGGTGCAGCCTCCACAGGTGACCTTACAAAAGTACTTCTTGCAATAAAAATTGTATATTAGTGATCCTAGTGATGTGGCCATTTTTCAAGTTTTCAATTTAGAAGTAGGTTACAAATGACAAAAACAAGTACATGCTCAGAAAGTTCTTGATAATGTTCAATCAGTAAGTCTGACAACTTAAACTTTCTTCACTAATTCCTGACAAGGCATCAGGAATTACTGATTTCAATGGGCTTTGCAATAGTAACATTATAAGAGTCAGAAATCACTCATTAATAAAACCTGTTTGAGCTGGTTTAACCAGTTGGTGCACAGTTGTTAGAAATTACGGATCAATAAAAAAGGGGTGGTTGAACAAAGTTTCAATTTTTTGGATTCCTTGCACAATTACATTTAAATATTAATTGGGAAAAAATCCCACTACATGAACCTTCGAAACTATGTAATAATTTTCCAAGTGGATGCTGGAGTTTTGCAGATTTTTAAGGGAAAAATCTCAGAAAAATTCCACCCATACCCATCGACTTCAATAGATCAGAAATTACTGATATTGTCATTTTAGTCCGAAATTGGTGATGTTCCAGCAAGGTGAAGAAATAAAACAATATCATTCCAGAATCTACTAAATTGAGCATCGTCTTAGGCGATTGTAATAAACTGTGTAATGAAAAAATAGGTTTAAATTTAGAGAAGAATATCCTAAGCTGTTGCTGTCAACTTTTGTAGAGTCTCCGCTTTTCTTTGGCCAAGGGCCTAACTTTAATATTTGAAAGATATTGATTTTGAAATATTCGTGATGTGTGAGATTTGCTTACATTCATCACATTCATCGCAAGTTGATCTTTTCTCATGTGGAAAGCAGCTAACTTAAGTAATGTGAATGAAATTTGCAATGATTTTTAAACGGTACGAACTTTAACATTCCGAATATGAAAAGATTCATCCGCACATGATTTGAGGTATTAATAGTAACCTAAAAAGGAAATAAACAACTTTGTGCCTTTTCCTTAAACAGCTGTTGTTTAGAAAGAACGTACATATGTCTGTTGCATGTTGTTTAAATCAACTACGTTTAGTTGACAACGATTGTTTACATATTTTGCCTTCTTCCATTTGTTTAATTACCATTGGAGTGTATAAATTTTTAAAGTGTATTATAGTTTGCCTATTAGATTGCCAAAGTCAGGAAATTGCCTTCTGACTTGATGTTCATAACCTCTCCCATGTTTCGTCTGAATATTTTTCGAAATTTTACTGTGGCAAAGTAACGATAATTAAAATGTAAGGACTGCTACGTCACCAGATAATTCAAGAAAATTTTGTCTTAATATCAAAATAAATATTGGACCTTGCAAAACAGATTTAGCAAGAATTTTTCTATTGTTTATCCAATTTAAAATTTAAATAAATTGTTTCCTAAAAATAATTGTCAGAGAATAAATAATTTTACTTGGAGAGGGAGCATTTATCAATTCGTAAGTTTAGAAAAAATCATGTGTCATATTTCTGTACATGATGAAGAATGTAATGCTGAAGAGTGTAAACTTTTAAACTTTTTTTCCAAAATATTACTTAACATTAGGTCCTTAGAAAAGGTCGGAAAATAGAGAAGGTCGGAATGGTTAACATCTGAATTGAGTCATTTTCACAAATGGATGTGACTTTTCACAATTTGTTTCTCTGTGAAAAGGGGAACTTTTTATGTGTCACTTTAAATATCGGAGCCAAATTATTTGTGGCACTTTAATGCTAATACTTCCATCAACAGAATTAAGGCAAGTACATAAACAATAGTGTTTCTGACATCAAAAAGACTTCATAATGAAAACTTCCCCTTAGATTTAAGAGTCTTAACAGACTTTCGAGAGATGAATTATATTTCTTCCGTTGTCTTTAATTTACGGCGATGACATTTTGTGTTATAATGAAAATATAGTGAGAGGAAACACGGGTGTGATTTACTGTAGCAATGAAACTGTTTTTTATGACTCATTCTTGCGATGTTTCACAATCAATATGTTAAGTGACGTTTGAACAACTCAAATTCATTCGAGTTTTTCCTAAATAACACAATGTATCGAATCTTGAAATGATTCCAAGTTCCAAAAGTGAAGTGGAGCATGACACAGAGTTAGAACATTCTGTTCAACACAGGTCTCTTTGACTGAGTGGGTAAGGCATTAGAATTCTAATCCATAGATGGTTGGTGTTGTGAGTTCAAATCCCACTCGAGGCAACTTTATTTTTTGCTGATTTTGAAACCTTTGATGTCAATTTTGTACAAAAATGCCAGAAATGTCAGATTTGTGTTAGGAAAAACTCGATTGAAAAGATAAGGATATTTTTATAGGTCAATGGTCAATAGTTAACGGACAAGTATTTCTGCTCCACTGGCAATTCGAACCTCAATCCATTACACCCTGTCAGACCCCCAAGACAACTAAATACGGTTTCAAAACAACACTTTTCTTGAAATTTAAATACAGATTTACATGATGGAAAGTGACCCAGACATCTATGTCCGACACAATTGGGCATTTTTCTCCCTTTACTCTCTCAGGGTGTCGTCATGGCCAATGATAATGGTTGTCATAGATACCAGAGCCAGTGCTACCCGTAGTAACCTTTCATTCTTACAAAATACATTCAGACAAACTAGTACGCACAAGAAAACAATAGGGTCGGGTTATTCAAAACACGAGCAAACATTTGTAAACATTGTGGGTGTGGGTTATTCCATTCGTCATACAGTCGCCACTTTAAACTGTATGGAATGTGGTTTGTGGTGTTGGTGGGGCTGGTGGTGATGTTGTTGCTGGTGGTGATGTTGTTGCTGGTGCGGGTGATGATTGGCTGTGTGTGTATTCATTGTATTCACTTGTGTATACTCATCATAATTAATCATCTTAGTCTCCATGGCAACATTTTCCTGCTTTTCATCCTCAATTATGTTATTTTTAGGTTCCCACTTGACAGTGCTTCGTGATTGGACACATTTGATAAAGGAACATCTGAGTATGTGTAAAATAGTAACGTATGAGGCGATAACACCCAGAATAATTCCACTTAAAAAGAACTGCAAGGATGCATTGTCTTCTTGAGTTTGTAATATACTCAACACTTGTGCTTTTAATATTCCATGTTCGTGCTCTGTGAGATATTCCAAGTCATGGAACCTAGTCTCGTTCTTTCTCGAGTAATCACACAAGGACGGATCTATAGACATGCCGTGGTAGTCCATATCCGCGAATATCTCCTCTCGGCAAGCGTGGAGGGCTGGGAAAAACTTTGAATGTGAGGCAATTCTCCATCCATCTCCTCTTCTCTCAGGGTAGGACTGTCTGTACAGCCTAAACGCTGCTTCCCCGCTAAATGAGTAATTTGCATAGTAAAAAGTTTCCCTGTGGCTGAAGCAGATGATTGAGAAGAAGACACTGCACAATGACTGTTCGGCCCCCACGTAGTTTATACTCCCCATCAGGTAGGTGTATGACAGGAGCCACCGCCAGAGGTCGTCCTCTCCAAATATCTCAACTTCTCGCGTGAGCCACCCAAATATGACGTCAATGATGTTTGTGTAGAACTGAATCTCGTCTTGGAAGTAGTTGCCACCCTGAAAAAGTTATATCTCAATATTACCAAAGGGAAACTGGTCATCCAATAAACAACTTCAAATGTTGGAAATAAGAATTTCAGTTAATAACTTTTGTCTCAAAATAAAATAAAATACCCCCATTTTCTATTGAATATACCAGCCAAGAACAACGGCGCAAAATAAATTATATAATTCAGAGTATCAAACACTGAACAAAAACAAATAAAGACAAACCCAGACACACTGCTAAAAGAGGATATTAATGAAGTGAACCTTTTGACCCGTGTCAGGATCACAGTTACACTGTCATTGCATGACTATTCTGGAGTTTTCCAGGAAAGTGAAGGAATTCGAGACTTGGATTAATTGACGGTGACATTTCCAGGATCTTTCACATTTTCCAGCTCAGAACTGTTCGGCTGATTAAGGCGGAAATGCAATGCAACTTTGTCAGAATTTCTGGCTTTGTTTTCAATCAACACATTCAGCCACAGACAGGAAAGATAATCATTGTAAAATTGGTAAATTATTGGAGTTTTCCCCAAATGGAGCAGAACTTTCGTTGAATTCAGGGGACAATTAAGCATGAACTAGGGTCAATTTAAAGATCCTCTCTGTTACTTGTGTCTTCCTGATACAGTGGTAGCATCTCTGTCTCTTACACGAGACATGGCAGGATCAAATTCAGGAATCCTTTTAATTTGACATATTTTTGTAACAGAATTCAGCGAATTCAGTGAAAACATTCAAGGACAAGAAAGTCCTCCTGCGGAAACCACACGAGGCATACCGTCCACGGTGTAACCTGTCCTGGTGAGGGGGGGGGTACTCCAGTCCTAACCGGGGGTACCCCAGTCCTGTCCTGGCAAGGAGGTAACCCTGTCCTGGAGTACCCCCAGCCAGGACTTGGGTGCCTCCCAGCTGGGACTGGGGTACCCCCCAGACAGGAACTGGGACCAGAGACCTTGGAAAGAACCTGGGTCTGGGGTACCTCCCTCCCTCCACTCCCCTCCCCCCGGTGGTGAACAGACTAAAAACGTGGGATGTGAGCGGTAAAAAATCAAATATCACTTAGATCTCTAACTCAGGAGCAACTGTTCTTTTGAATAGATGCGTCAAGTACATTGAGAAATTAATCACCAACGAAAGAAAATGAGAAACGGTTTGTAATGAGCAGAGCGTTAAAACTCATTGACAACGCCGACCCTGATTTATCTTTCGTAAAATACTAAAGTTCAGAAATGTCACTGGTGGTTATTTCCGTACGCATTAAACGAATTATAGTTCAGAAATGTTCAAGACTATTCACAGAAAATCTTTGCATCTTAAAAGTCAAAAACTCTAATCCTCCCAGATGCAAGCCACAAGATGACACATTTCTAACCGATTAGCCACAGCACTAACCTTGACAAGAGTCCTGTGATGGTTGAGCACCGCACTGAACAGGTAGGGTGACTGGTACATGTGTCCGTCCTCGTCGATCCCCGGCCAGTACTTGAGGTAGTGTAACGTCTCGTCCGTCGTCTGTCGGCACAGGTCTAGCTGCTCCTTCACCGCTATCTGTGTGTCCAACGTCCGAGCCGTGACGTAAACCACCGTCAGTTCTACAACGACAAGAACAAACATTGCATTAAGAAGACACCACCGGGATATCTTTATCACAGGTTCTGAGGCATACAAGCGGAAATCCAGAAAGTCTAAAACAGGGTACAATTGCTTCCGCAAAAAGGACTAACGACTCCAAACTTTCAACAAATTGTTTTCAAGAACGGTGTAATGTCAATCTCATTTCGTGATTTGTGCTGATTGTAAAATTGTATAATGATGAAATATCATTACCTTCAGTTTCGCAATCTGGCAAATTGGAATGATAGCTTATAAGACAGTATGACTCTTCATTAAACGGACATAATTTGTGAACGTCCGCAAGTCATCGTTACAATGTTGCGAACTGATTAACTTCCAAATATACTATATAGATATTTAAAGACCCTGTGGATATCAATGATTTGACCTCAGGATCTCACCATTGCCGTGTCCTACACCAAACGTAGTGGATTAGTTTTGTAATTTACTGTTTTGAGATTATTCGCCTGATTAACATAATCAAATGAAAATGCCTGTGAAAAGTTGCATTAAAGTTTGCACAATATTAAAGTGTTTCTCTGATGTACCTTTGGTAAACATTTAGTTCTCAATGATCTTCAGCAAAAAGTTCTACAGGTTGGAAATAGCTGTTGGAAAACAGACCTGAGTTATTTGCTTTCCTCATACTATGTGAATTTAGGGGGATCCATTATGGCAATCTCTCTGTACGGTAACATTTACATTAGGTTTGATATGACAGAGACTGGGCCTAAATGAGGTAGAAACATGAAAGCCAAACAGCACTAGTCAATCAAACTCTAACTACACAAGTCATGTAAATAGAGCTCAGCTTTAGTTGCGGGGTATTGGGACCGCTGGGGCGTGCAGCATATTGGCACTGGATTTATTCCTAAACGAATTGTTATGTCACGGGTTGCTGTGCATAACATTGGTGGATCCAGAATTTCTTTTTTGTTCAAAAACAGATGTATGGCTGTGAAAAAGAAATCAGTTCATAAATCCGCCAACGAATCTTGCACTTCTGAGCAGAGTTACGACAGGAGGAACTAATCTACGTTATATTCTTCCATCTGCTGCCATACACAACGCAACAGTTACCACCTGCATCCGAAGGATGGGGAGGTAATGTTTTACAGATGTCTCTCTGTTAACAGGGGATACCTTGTAGTCCTGTCCAAACCCCTGAGCTAGGTCCTATCTAGGATAGGGTACCCCCGGTCATGTCTAGGGGATATTCCCAGTCAGGATGGGGGTACCCCAGCCAGGAGAGGGGTGCCCCTTACCTAGCCAGGAAGGGGTACCCCCTAATTGGATATCCTGCAGGCAGTACGCAAGAGGACTGTCTTGTTACGAGCAAGTGATAGTCCTGGATGGACTTAAATTTGATTTTCTCGCATAAAGTTCAAATGGTAAACATTGAAATTCCAAAAAGTTTCAAATGATTCAGATGTGCAAAGATAAACTTAATTGAATTCATGCTGAAATCTTCAACAAATCTTCAATGTTATTAAACTATTACCCTTTCAGATGAAAGTAATAATAAAGTTGATCTCAAGTAATCTTGAGTAATATTTCCATTAAGATGGAAACGTTTAAGCTGTTTATGTTTGTATGCATATAATTCTTTCATACATTAATTTCTGTGTACACATTACTTTTCTCAAAGTTTAAAAGATAACCAAATACTCAGCAATCATTTGATCTTCATGTAATCAAAATATATCACATAGTAATTGTCATTTTAATAAAGATAATTACTTCAATTAACTCGAAAAATTCCACGACCATTGCACTTTTCTCTTTGGGCTTACACCAATACATATGTCACAGTCTAGGCTAGACTTAACTTGTATGGGTAAATCAGATAAATTGCAAGAAAAGTGGGGAAAACCCCTTTCATGACTGCTCATCTCCCAGGGGTATTTCTAAAAATAGCTCCTCCTTCCTGCATTGCGTCAAAACCTATGGAGGCAGTTGGGATGACATCATGATGTCACATAAATATTCCTGCCATTTGATCTCTTGGCAGTGCATCAACCAATGATCAAGCTAGAAACGCACCTTTGTACGTTTAGGATTATAATGTCATGACCCTGGCTAGATCCTATAAAAGGGGGCCAGATCCAACTGGACAGGGAGATCATTCTTGACCAGGGTACAGGGCAGGCTATTAGTGGCTTGACAGGAGGTGACACTGCTTAGGAAATCTGTGAGTGCCCTTGTGGATACACTAGCTGCATTCAACATCACAGCTGTTAGGTAATTTATCTTTCTGCAATAGATTACATGGTGGGAATGAGTCCCACACAGGTATTTTTATTTTCTTGTAACAGTGACCATGAAGGTAATTGCACATCCATCCATTTACCAGGTCTAACCCTGATATTTAAACTTCTAAGTCTTTTAACCTTTCTTTTTAAATCAATCAATTATGCTTCAGCCTTATGAGTCAACGGTTCACAGTGGATACTGTCCAAGAAGCGCCATTTCCTGATGAGAAGATTAAACGATATTCCTTTTTGCATTCTCATTCGCCTTGTAGCAGTACAGTGTGAACATTGCCTCAAGCTCCTGATTGGTAACTCTTCATGTATGTATGTACATGCCCTGAGGGGCAGTTTACATGCACATAGGGCCAGCGCAGCTGAAATCCTCTTATCCTTATTAGCTGTCGTGTGTTCAAGCGATGGAGGCCATTTACTCCCTTGTCTGAGCCACTGCCTTCCCTTTCCTTCTGTGATCAACATTCTGTGGTCAATTTCAAGCAATTGGCCAAGTTCTAAATTGCATCATTTTGTTCCTTTCCAGTCTCTATCCCTTCTACTAGTGGCAAAATAAAGATTTGGATGATGGATCGACCGTTGTCCAGTAATCATGTTCACGAAATTGAAAAAGAAAACCTCATAAGCAAAGACAACACAAATTGTTTGTTAAGAAGTAGATTTTTTTCCAAAATTTTAAAAAGGGAAATGAGATAAAAGTGAAAGGAACATTGGCGGAGAGTTGTCAGCTATAAGACTGATATCTTAATTGGATTTACAACAAGTAAAAATTTGACGAAGATTTTAGCAAAAGGAGGAGGTCCATATGAGGAACCAAAAATATAACTTCAATAATTTTTACATCCTAACTTACATCCTAAATGTAACGTGCCAAGAACTACTCTGAAAGAAACAAATTAATCTTTTACAACAGTAAAACATAAATCTTGATAATATCAAAGCTTAAGATCTATGCTTCATTTTGCGCACAATTAATCTCAATTTGATGTCAAGATACGAATCAAACTCGTCATTACCGCTTCATGTTTGACAATAATTTGCTGTCGCTGTTTGATGACGTTTATTCGCCTCTTTAGTCGTAATTTCAAAAACGATATAGCAGTGATGAGCTGATTATTGTAATATTGAGGGATCAAATACATGTAATCAAGGTCTTAAAAATTGTAAGGCACCGTTCTCCTAATGTGCTCTTCAGCTAAATCAGAATCAGTCGTGTTTATCCAATGACACGGTAATTGTTTCTGTTTGATTTAATGTAGGGGAGTGGGGATTGTTTTTCATAATAGTTGACTCAGTAGATTTATTTAAATTGTTCATACCTTAAATCTGACACTTTTGATTAAAGATTCTATTTTCAGTATTTTATTGTTCATCCCTGGTGTTTGAGTGTATTTACTGACTATTTGTCCTTCCCCCTTGGCTTACTGGCATTTTTCAGTTCTCCACAAAGATGATTTTTGTGTTATAGCATGTTAATACCTGCTGTATCTTGATCTGACTTGATGAGCAGTGGTAACGGCACATTCACACTACACGAGAACGGGAATAGGACAAGTACAGGGAACTGGGCCAGCACAATAGGATACAATAGTTTCTGGTTCCTGTCCCTGTCTCAGACCAGTGTGAACATTTCTGTACAATATATTAGGATTGGCACATTTTGTCGGGCAACAACCACTGAATTATATCGCGTTACTTGAATAGAATTAGAAAGTTTTTATTAATTTATTCAACTTGAACAAATAATTTTAATTGTAGTAGTAAAGAATTTAACAGAAGGAACATGACAATGTAGTGAATTTATATTCTCTTCTTTTGTGAGTACAACTGCTTGTTTTTCTTCAGACACTAATGCTCCCGTGTGTAACATTTTACGTTCTAACCTTGAAGCGATTGACTTAAGCTGCATATACTTCCTCCAGTACAAAAATGCTCATTTACAGAGTCCCAGGTTAAAGCAAGCGAAAGGTACTTAACGTTTACGGCAGAGACATAAAGAATGTTCTCCTTGTCTCAAGTGTCATTTGTTGCAGACATGTTTTCAAATTGAAGATATCTTGAGCCATGTAACTCATTCAACGGACGATTCAAGTTGTTTATTCATATCATATCAGCTAAACATTCATTGCGTTTATTTCAAGTAAAAATATGTGTGAATAAAAAGGAGAGGACACAATTTCAAAATTGATAAAGAGATCATATTTCGCATTGTGCTGCTTCTTCTTCCGAATAGACCTATTATTGGATAACAACAACACAGTGTTTTGAGTAAAAGGCATAAAATTCTGCCCAGTCAGGGCTAGGGTAACATCTACAACTCATCGTCAGCATTAATAGATTGCAAGAACAGAATTGTGTGATATTTCTTGGATTGGTGAAATAAATTAGTATTGGTTTCGGAACCCGATTTCAAGGTAATGACAAAATATTGTAGGATAAGCAATTCGAAAATTCGGTTCAATTTGTCCGTTGAACTTGTAGCACACTCATTCGTGTGAACTCTGATCGCCTTCAAAAGTTTTATGAGTTGAAGTAGTCTTAAATAATTAATATCTTTCAATAAGTGGTGATACTGTGGTGTATGTCACAGTTATACATGGCATCAGCAGGATGGCTGTAATGGGAATTAAGTGGCACGTAAAGACAATGAAGTCTGACTTTGGAAAGCTGTATTGAACAAAGTGCTATTCAAAGACTCGATGTAGATAAAATGTCACGCTGTAAGCTATGAATAATTAACAAAGAAATTATAGTCTGCACACTCCGTGGGACATGATCTTAATCGAACATGAAACAGGGAAAAGAAACTGAAGTGTCTCTTCATGTCAGGACAATCTGTGCT
>JBCAUG010700088.1:0-13514 GCA_038406175.1 Haplosyllis leylae | reverse complement strand
GAGCGGGCACTTCAGTAAATCTACCCGAGCTATGTACAACTTGTTGCCCTGCCAATAAACCATCATTCACGCTATACCTAACCGTGTCATTGTCTTTCTGACCCCACGACAGTTCCTTTGCAGCCGCACTTTGGTATTTGTAACAGTATAATAATTATATTCGTCTGGTTCGGTGCAGAAAATAAGATTCATTTAGTCTATTGTAAATCCATGCTGAAGCAGAACTTGTTTCTTCGGTTTTCATAAAGCATTCTTATTCTTCTGACAATTGGATTGAATCACCCAAAAGCAGCTTCCATTCTGAGGTAATATTAAACAATGCTGCTTTGATATCAATAACAATGGCTTTGAAGTAACCGACGAGAGACACACCTGCCGAACATTGATAACCGCTTTGTTCTTATCTCTTCCAACTTGTAAGTCCTGGCAGAATATTTGGTGACATTATTCGTCCATTTATTATTGACTGATACACATTTGTGTGCCTATCAGCACAGATAGAGGTTTCTTGAATGAGCGACAAAAAGTTGAAACACAATATCCCAACGATCGATAAGTAAGCTGAACAAAACGAACTCATCGCTTTTAGCTTCAAGAATCAGTTCTCTTTACTCTCTCATGTTTGAAGGTTTCCTCCTTCTTGGATCAATTTAAAGAATGAGGTCGAGAGGTTAATGGTAGTGAAGGTGGTAGCTGTTTAAGGGAAACTTAATCGAGTTTTCCCTCAATTATATAAATGCAGGAAAAAGTAAAACAAATTCAGTAAAACTGCCTCAAGTGGGGATAAAACTCATGATCTAAGTAAAATACCTGTTTTGTTGTTAGTTCTTTGAACGGGCTCCGCTGCTCAATCCAGGGTTTTCTTTATTATTTAATTTTACCGACACTTCACTCTGCTACACCACAATCCCATGCTGGAATTGAATTCTGGTCCATTGATAACTTGCAAAAGGCCTGAAACTTTAATGCGTTGTGTGAGAATCACATTTAGTCTCAAGGTCATGTCCCATTGATTCCAGTTAAATTGTGCCAAATTTGAGAATTTAACTGGTGTATGAAATAGAGTCAATTTAAAGATCTTTCGAAGTAGTACAATGGTGCTGCCACAGGGCCAGAGATCATCACGATATAAGGGCTCGCCCCAGGGAGAGCCAGCACTTTTTTATTCGCATCCAGGGAAACAACATCATCTGCAATAAGTAGTAGCACTGATTTTCAGACCAGTACTATTATTTTTGCAGACACTACAGGATGGCCTCAGGAGGAAAAGGAGAGAGGGGGGAGATGACATCCTCCTCTCAGGAGAACACAGAACCAACAGCATCTACCAATTTGGATACTGGTTTCATGACCAGAGAACAAGTAGTAAGTGACAAACATTCACAACTATTACCATATCCGACAATAAAAGCAAGCGCAATATATCAGATCATAAGTTTAATGAACTCAGTTAACAAACAACTTGTTGCAAATGCTATCTTAATGAACGACTCAATTAAAACAATTATGCAGTATTATCAGTGAACATACAATGGAAAGATAGCCTCACAATGCATTTGAAATCATTGATTAAATATAAGGGAAACAAATATTATCTAGCGCAAGATAACATTCAATCGAGCGAGTTCATTTAGGAGAACAATGACCTTGCACGAACCCCCCAATTAAACTCTAGAGTTACATGGATCAAATGTCAAAGATAACAGATCCTTGACCTACATGGCTGGGGAAACCACATTTTATTGTTGACCATTCAGTCTTTTAACTGCTCACGATGGAGATGGATCCCCTGAACCTTTACATGTATTTTACACTGACAATCGTACTAATGGCAGCTTCGGTATGTATTTTACTCAATTAAATAGTTACGGTTAGAAAACGATCGACATGCTCAGACTTAGATCTAAAGCCCAAAACTTTCATGCATAAATTACACAGTTGGTCACATTAAAGGCAGATTAGGTACATGCTGATTATTAAAATAATTACAAGCTACATCATCATCGACCTGCTTAAGTTTAGATCTAAAAAAGAACATGCGCATTAAGATATTGCTTAGACCGACTATCAACCAAGAGAAACATGATAAAATTCAAAATTCAAAAACACATTTGACGGTTTTTCAACAAATTACTTAACAAACAACACCCCTTGATGATTATCTCATAAAAGCTGTGGCAGGCCATGCCAAACTGGTAATCCAATGCTCATTACATAACACATCTCTTGAAGGTGGCAACGCCTCATTTTCAGTGCTGGACCAAAACTCATCAGGGTATTTATTCTACAATTAATCTGTTATGGAGGTTAAAGGTTACTTAACCCTTAAGGATTAGCCTTCAATTATCTTTCCTAACAGCTAAGCCTTAGATGTTTTGTTCTTGTTAATTCTTAAAAAATTCACTCCTTGAGTTACTTGCAATATTATTTTCAACACAATAGAATGCCTTGGTTTCTGCTTATTCTAGGGCATTACAATTTATGTTTATTCACCACTCAACCCTTCATTCAATCTTTTATTACAATTTAAACATTCATTGTTACTAGCAATTACCATCCTTATTATTATTTACCGTTATTCACATCTCCTTAAGAACAATGCAATCTTACAATTATTCACAGTGCTAATTATTGTAACACGTGCCCAAATGGGGCACACGGTAATCATTAGAAACAAAATACTCAATAGAGTAGCAACTAAAACCGGGATTCCTCGCGAAGAAAAGTTACTCATAAAATCTATGCACAATTTCAGATGTCACTGTTCAAGTCCTTAACAGATAACAAGGAGGGTAAGAGGAGAAGACGCCTGGTACTAGACGCAGACGGCAACAAGCTGATGGACTCAATGGAGATTACAGCCCCACTCACAGAGGGACATGTAAGTGAACTATCAGAATCTGAAAATGAAGGTTACTCTGGTAATGATAGCGAAATCAATGACATGATTGATACCGTTTTATCACTGAGTAAATCGAAGCTCTCCACTCAAAAAAAATGATAATGATGTAATAACCGCAGAGAGCCTGTTTGCAAGAGAATACATTACAGAAAAGCCAAATTCACACCTACCTGAGGTAAATGCCTGTCTCGCGGAGACAGTAACGAAGTGGTGCAGGGAAACCAGTTCACATTAATGAATTATTACACAAAAAACTGCCCTTTCATGCAGAAGTAAATGACCAAAAATTAAGAGGACTGAACACTTTCATTGCAAGGGGCTGTGGCCCACTGGTAAGTGTGTTTGAACAATTATGCCTCATAGAGACTGCAATTGAGAAGGATACAATCAGCCTGACAATAGAATTCAAGGAAGGCAAGGTATGCATTAACAATGATCAATTCATCAAAAATGAGTTTGATATCAGTAAACTGTGCACCGACCTTGGTAACTCTCTGAAGTTGTTGGCGACCACACATTGCACAATTCTAGCTCGAAGAAAACACAACCTTAAACCATATCTAGATAGAAAATTTTACCACCTGACCAGAGATTCAAATCCAGTGAGTAATGAGCTTTTAGGCTCTGACCTGGAGCAAAAGATATCTGAAAGCATGAAGGGCATTGATGTTGCACGAAAACTCACCCCATACAGAACCGACTGTCAAAGAGATTTCAGAGGAAGGGGGAGAGGTCTGCCGTGAAGCTCTGCAAGATACCCGAGTCAAGGTTATCAAAGATACAACAACTCCAGACAAGATAGACAGATAAGGTACAACCCTTACAGGGGCAACAGATGTAACATCGGTTTGCAGTACCAAAGAGGCATGAGAAATAACTACAGCCGCCCACCTAGGAGCAACAGGGGTGGAAGAGGTCGCCGTTAATTATGTCAATAACAAAGAACAAAGAGATCCCTCTGGCAGGTAGGCTCTGCCATTTTATTAAATTCTGGAGGTCAATATGCACTGACAGAGAGGTTTTAGCCTTGATAAAGGGTGCAACATTTGAATTCACGGAACCCATACACCAACCACACCCTCCTAGATGTCTAAAGATGAACGATGAAGAATCAAAATTTATGGACAACAAAATGCAAGAAATGATACAAGATGGGAGCATAAGAGAAGTCGCACACCCAGATCCAGAGGGATATGTGTCAAACATCTTCCTTGTAAGAAAACGTGAAGGTAACTCATTCAGAATGATAGTCGACCTCAAATTATTGAACTCTAAAATAAAATATCGTAAATTTAAGATTGAGCATCTAGACCAGATAATTCCATCCATCACCAGAAACTGCGTGTTCACAAAACTTGACATAAAATCAGCCTTCAGCCACGTCTATGTAAGAAGTGAGTATCAAAAATACTTAACAGTACAGTGGCGCCGCAGATTTTTTGAAATGACCTGTTTGCTGCAAGGGGCAACCTGTTCCCCGCATTACTTTGTTTGCCTGGTTTCTGTACTAGTAAAATATTTGCGGCGCCACCTGGTCACCCTCTCAGTCTATTTTGATGACGGAATTCTGATAGCTAGAACAGTGAGAGAAATGCAGACCAATCTCGAGCTGACTATGGACACCTTCACTAAGGTGGGGTTCCTGCTCAATCTGGAGAAGTCTAAATTGATTCCTACAACACGCATCAAATTCTTGGGGTTTGTACTAGATTCTATAGATTTCTCCATCTCCTTAACTGAAGAGAAAAGAAATTCAATCACCAGACTAATCAACAAAGTCTTAGCACACCTGCACAAAACAATCACCATTAGACTGTTATCAAAAATCATCGGGTGCTTAGTAGCAACGTTTCCATGTAGCAACAAAGCTCCTCTCCATTACAGAATCCTAGACAGGTATAAAATGAAGGCTCTCAAGTCTAACAACTGGAAATATAGTGCAAAAATCAAATTGTCAGAACAGTGCATTTCAGAATTAAACTGGTGGAGGAAGAACCTACCTGCAGAGGTGATGACCAAGTCACTGGAACAAAGAACAGTCACTACCCACGTGTACTCAGATGCCTCAAAACTTGCATATGGTGGACACTGGAATGGCAGAGAAGTACAATCTCATTTCACGGAAAAACAAGCAAAGTTATCAATCAATTCTAAAGAACTACTAGCTATTTTGTACACCTTATCTTAGTTTGCTTCGGACTTGAGATCTCACCACATTATGCTTCATTGTGACAACTTTGTTAGTGTCTGTAGTATTAGATGAAAGGGTAGTTCAGATCCATTTAGGGATGCAGTAACAAGGCAAATTTTTGATCTTGCCAAAAAACACCAATTCACATTAGATATCACATGGCTAAAATCATCAGACAACCACTTAGCAGACAAACTGTCACGCAAAATTCTGTACAATCCCCAAACAGAGATTTCAATTCCAAAAGACCTTCTCTGGTCGTATCTCAGACATTGCTTAGACTGGACCCCAACCATAGATTTATTTGCCAGCACATTGACCCATAAGATGGAAAAGTATTGTTCCAGAGCAAATGACCCGGGTAGCTTCTGGATTGATAGCTTGACACTGAATGGGTATGGACTCAAAGCCTACTGTTTCTGCCCTTCTAGGTTAACAAACGCAGTAATCAGAAAAATGGATTCCGACAGACTGGAGCACATGGCAATGCTGGTCCCTCTACACGTGGGAAGCACATGGTTTACAAATTTCATGGGCCATCTCAAAGAACCGCCCTTCCTTCTTCCAGCAAATACAGCCAAAAAGCTTTTTCTTCCATGGGACAGCTCATACCGACATCCTTTGGCCAAAAACATGAGAATGCTTTTAGGAAATTTATGTGCGAGGTGCTACAACACCATGGAATTCCCACCAGGACAGCCTGTCATCTTGCAAACAATGGATGGAGAGAGAGTACAGTTAACAGATACACCCTTGTCGTGAAATGCTGGCTCAACTTTTGCTCCAAGGAAAAGAAAGATAAGTACCACATGGACCTAAACACCACCATCGATTTCATGAGATATTGTTTCTACGATTTAGGTTGCACAATTACAAGTCTGAAACCAGTGAGATCATTTTGTGTCATAACGATGACTCGCTGTCTAAAGCCTTTGTCAGAACCAGAGCTGCAAATTCTGAAGAAATTCCTAGAAGGTCTATACAACAAACACCCCATCACGTGAACAGAGGCGCCTTTGAACTGGGATGTGGAAAAGTTGTTACAATATTTCATGAAATTGCTGCCTGATCATGAAATTTCCATACAACAGCTAGGTGGCAAGCTGGTGCTTTTGATGCTCTTGAGTAGCTGGGCCCATATCTCAGAGATCTTGCAACTAAGGCTGTCATGTCTAGAGTTTCCAGTTTCAGGTTAATTTCAATTTCATCTTTCAGTACCAACTAAAACATATTCATTTGCCAGACTACATCATAAAGGTTTGCAGAAACTGTGCTTTCGCCGCATACCAGACCATCCAATGATATGCCCAGTGACTACATTGCAAGACTACATCAAGAGAACAAAAGACATGAGAACCTTCTTCATAGAGATTCACGCAGACAAACTACTAGTTTGCCAAAAAGGTGCAGCAGCGAGGCAAACAGTAACCAGATGGATTAAAGATCACTTCAGAGACGCAGGGTTAGGTAACATTAAATTGCATTCAACCCGTTCCACAGGTAGTTCGACATCACTGCTTGAAGGCATGAATATTTCACACGTACTCGCGGCAGCAGGCTGGTTGAACGTTTCCACCTTTGTGAGAAATTACATGAGATCAATAGATGGAACAAAAACAATATTGGAACAGGAGACAGCAGACAAACCTACAGCAGACCCACAGACGTCAGTAGTAGCACCTCTCAAAGAAGCCTACGTCCAGCACTGGAAGAATCTACCAAGAAGAATCCCTGAAGAGACAGGCACCAAGCACAAAAACAAGTTCATGCAAAAGTACAGCACCCACACCAGGAAATCTCTGAAGAAAGCAATCAGATGTGAGTCAACTCCGTGCACAAAGAACTCTTCAAAGCTTCAGACTGCCAACAGCAACACATTCAGCAGACCTCCACGTAGTGAAAGACTGAGGAGAAAATTAGATCGACAGGAAGGTAGAGAGCCCCCACTGAAAAAGAGAAAAATCTATCATACAGTAAGACAGATGCTAGATGAAAAACATCAATTACAAGTACAGGGATACTCCAATTCACACACAATGCCACCAGCCACCCCACTGAAGGACGACAACATTTTCAATGATCTGCTCCAAGACCTACCCCAGCTGGATGACCTGGAAGTCTCAGAATTAAGCAATTTAGACCCAGCTGAACTTCTCCAATACATACAGCCTCAAACTGCATCGACACCTATTAGCAGCGACACAATTCAGGAACAGAACACTGTGCTCCCTCTAGCAAATGAGCCTACAGTAGCCAAAAACCTGTTTTCAGAAAAGTCGGTGGCTCCACATACAACTACAAGTACAAGTACAACTACAAACAAAATATTAATTTCTTTAATCCCTTTCAGACAGACGCATGCAGCAACAGGGAATAGAAATGAGCAAATTACCCCAACACAGAAACCTTTGATGCTAACAGCCAAAACTTCAGGTGGTACTATTAAAATAAACAAAGTTAACAACTTTCCTCAATTACAGGCAATACAGACAACAAACAAACTACCTTTAGACACACAGACGATTGCCTCAGCAATGGCCCCATCAAAACAGCGACGGTCAAAAGGAAAAGAGGTAGATCCAAAGGCAGTACTCACAAGACCGGGTTGACATTCACCAATTACACAGTCGATAATGACAAAGGCAGGCTGATCACTATACCACAAGTACAAAAACAATTCACAAATCCTGTTCCTATTTTGCAGCCACAGCAGACTAATAATATTCCGTTTCAGATTCCACAAAATGTCATGTTGCAGCCAAATGCAAAATATGTAGTCTACACACCAGTGATTAAAGAAAATTTCACATTAAATAAAAAATAAAAACAAGTTTCCTATACTTACAGCTCATAGGAGGCTACACCTTGCAAAGAGTAAGGTCCAGGGACCAAAGACCCTTCTACACAGATTTCTTCTAACCTGGAGTTTCCTGAAATTGAAAGCATGTTTCATATGGCAGTTGGTAGTGTAGTGTGTAAGAAATAGTTGACAACCACTGTAATTTCTTGTAGATCTACATATCTTGAATACAGAGTAACGTAATCATCAGAGAAATACTTCGCATCACCAGAATTATTAAAAGAGCAAAAAGATAGTAGATATGATTTTTCTAACAAGCATATATCGAAAACGGTTTTCAACTAATAATAAGCATTATGCAATAGTACTATTATGTCTTCCGTTTGTGGTGACTTGAACCGACTTTACTTTAGAACCAATAAGGTTGTTCTTTAAAGAAAAATTAGAACCAATAAGGTTAATTTTGATGTGTCTGATTACTATTTCAGAATATAACCCTTAAGGTTTATTTCCGTGAGAACGGAATCTTGTGAGAGCATGCATGAGCTCATAAACAGATGGAAACACAGGCTAAGTATAATTGTTTAAAAAAGACGCAACAAACAGCCTGAGAATACTGTACGCACTCAAATTAAAGTTTTAAATAAAATTACGACTCGCAAATAATGTCTTTGTCTCTCTCAGAACAGATCAATTACAAAAACTGGAACCAGTAGGAGACAAGAAGGAAGTGACATCTTCCACAGAGAATCCTACATCTATGAAGGAAAAAGTAGTAATGTAACATTGCATTTTTAAAAAGCAAGGACTGTACCAGTACAGGACAGTCAAATAAGTAAACGTCTGCGGGACATCAAACCGTGTGATCCCCATTTTTTGTTAATGTTGAACTACTTACAGCACGCTTTGGCTTTGATGAAAATATCGTGATGAACTCTGGCCCTGTGGCAGCACCATCATACTACTTAGTTGGACGGTGCCACTATTTGGCGGCAGAGGCTTGACGTTGCAAGCCAAGTACGGCACCGTCTAGAAGTAGATAGATGGGCTGACACAGAGGCCAGAGTATCATCACGCCCACCTCTCCTCTCAGAGCTGAGAAATGGAAATGGGAATTGGCTGTCTACTGTTTATGCAGAGTAAGACCAGTGTTGATTGGTAGGTGATGACCATAATGTCTCAAAATAAAATTACTATCATTTCTAAGCTCTCTATTGGCCTTCTTGTGGGTGCGCCTGCGTACACAGTGGTTCTTCTCACGTTCTCTATGGCAACCCCATAGTTTGCGCACTCCACGGGCTGACTGCACGCACTTGCCTCTGTGCATGCACCGCGCAGTCCCTCAGTGCCAAGCCGGCTTAGAAATAGTGCCGGCTCTCCCTGGGGTGAGCCCTTATATCGTGATGATACTCTGGCCTCTGTGTCAGCCCATCTATCTACTTCTAGACAGCGCCATACTTGGCTTGCAACGTCAAGCCTCTGCTGCCAAATAGCAGCACCGTCCAACTAAATACCTCAGTCAATAACTCAGTAGATAAGAAGAATGGATTGAGAGACATTTGGTTGCTAGGAAAAATTCTGCTGGCATAATTTTTTGTAGTCACAGAATTAAAAGCTCTGACGCGTACATTTCTAACCTTGTGTACCATAGATCCACCTACCTTCCTAATACAATATCAAGGAATGCTACCTTCCTAATACAATAACAAGGAATGCTACCTTCCTAATACAATAACAAGGAATGCTACCTTCCTAATACAATAACAAGGAATGATGTTTCAAAACAGATATAGAATCGAATATCTACATGATTTACTTTCATTGATTTCGTAATACATCTATTTTTCTTTGCTTGGAGATTTGTCACGAAATATTTGCCACTAAAGGCCATTACCTTTATGAACAAATTTCCTGTAGTAATCACAATGATATGTTTGTATATCATCGCATTCCCCAACAGAAACGTCACAATTGATAAATATGAACTCACTCAATAGACAAGTAAAATATTGCACTGCATCGAGACATGTGAAACATAAACGTTTGCATTACGTAGAAATTAGGAAGATATAATAACATCTTCCAGATGGATTTGCTATGTTAGAGACTGCCAAAAATAACTCTTTTGGCATTCTTCGTTCGTACTTGCTATATGTTTCCATTTCGAAGTAATTGTAACTCAGAATGACCTTTTAAGGAAAATGATTTGAGTGGGTGAATGTGGAAATTGTAAAATCACCTGTACCACTTTTACCTAAGCATGCAAAAATATCATTCGGGTTTCTAAAGGTGCATCTAGCCTATCGAATCAGCCTCGTTTTCATGTGGTTTCAGTAGACCACTGTCTAGAACACTACAAGCCCCATTCAATCAGTAGAGAGTTGGTGTGAGTAACAAGACTAATAACTAAGTACGCCAAAGTATTTCCCTTTGGGCTTCGTATTATGATGATATTGTTCGTGGTTGATTTATAGTTAAAACGTTAAAATAATTTCTCACTGACGCATTTCTTTTCTCTGTGGCTTACTTACCAGCAAATGTCCTGGGTATGAATAATCTTTCAAAATATACGTTTAGTTTACCTACATTGCAGAGGATTTGATATTGTTGTCATTCATAACCAATAACTATGTTATTGGCAGACAGTGGGTAAGAGAAGAAATTTATTTGTATGTAAAAGGCATGGCGTCAATTCTGCACAATGACTTCATTACACAGACACTTGTTTAACAGCGTAGGATGCCAGAGTAATTGTATGAATAATCTCTCATGAACATTGATCCTTTGTTCATTTGGATGAAAAAAGTCATTGTTACCTGTATTGTGTTATCACAGTGTCGTGAAACACGCAAAGGCATCGTTTTCATGCAAGGCGTTCAACAGTCTAGGATGCACAGGGTTTGTAATAAACTCCAGAAGATCTCATTATGTTAGTTAGTGGAGCTGTGTATTACTCTTAAATTACAAACAAGCAAGTCGTGGTATTGTATCAGAGCACCGTAATCAAGATAAAAGAATCATCAATTACAGACATAAATTTAGTGTCTGATGAGAAGAGGATTATTCTCTGTTGTTGTTCTAATCTTCCATTATTCTCACACAGATTGTGGAAGAACTGAGCTTTGATTTTTGATTCTGGAACAGAGAGAAAATTTTAGGCCAGGTGACACCATCTTCGCATTGCTGTTCATTTGGTTGGTCAAACAAAGTTGCCAAAATAAACTATCCATGTGCATTACCCAGCTGCTTTCAATAGATGGCATCACGCACCAAAGTTTTCACTATTTGGGGAACATGCAAAGCCAAAGTTGATGCAATTGTCTGCCTGTCCCGATTTTGTTGGATTTCATATGAAAAAGTTAGAACAAGTAGTAAATGTAGACTCTTTTTGAAGAAAGTCTTTCTATTGAGAAGAGAAAACTGATTCCCATACTGAATTTAAGATCAATTCTAAACTGAAAGTAATCTTAAACTTCTAAAAACCGAGTACAAAGCAAGATTTTGTTATCAGCTAGTTTTCCTCGATTTTGGTTACGTTGCCTGAAATTCCCATTCACACCAGTAAACTGTTTTTTAAAAAGGTCAATTTGTTTAAAAATACATTTCAAAACCGGATTGTAACGTTAACTAACATTCAAATTTGATAAATGATAGTAATTTTCATCGAAATGGACAGAAAGTTTGGGATATATGGCGGATAATTCCATGAAATAAAGCTGGATCTATGACGGATAAGTCGTATTGAGTAACAGAAGCAAATAGCAGAAATCAAACAGTGCCACAGTCCAATGTTTGCGAAACATGCCAGATGAAGTTCCATGTAGATTGGATTATCGCACTGAATTAACGCATATTCAGGCATGTTTTCTTGTTCTGAAGGCCGAATTTATGGGCTGATTTTACCACAGCTGAACAGGTGAATGTTTAAAGCCAGTGTTTAACCACACGCATTGACCTTCGCGGGATCGTGTAATTGGCACAGCTGTATATGATCATCAGGTGCTAATTATTGTCATCTCATTCATACCATATTGAACACGCTTTTAAGCAATGTCAGGTTTCACTGATACCGGTCATTGAGGGCATCCAGCAAGCAGTGTACTAATTAATACTATTGGATGAAATAATAAGGAAGAGTTCAATTCAGAACAGTAAGAACAGCAGCCGTATAATTTCCCAAAAGTACCCAGATACAGTTTCTGACCTGTGCCCTCTTCCATGTGAGTAGTTGGTATCAGAACTGGGATTTAAACCTGAAGCTGTAGTTCTCAATGTTATCACTTTTATATCTGTATTATCAGAAGCCAAACAAGCCCTTTGTTGACAGGACAATGTCCCCTTGACACGAACGTGGATACCTGTGATGTGATAGGATGGATGAGACACCCAACACCTGGTGACAAGTAACATCATCAGAGAGAATACCTGAAGTTTCGGTTTTCGATTTCGTGATCAAATGGTTTGTCGGAATCATGCATTTTTTGCTTGCATTTTACGCATGAATTCAAATTCATAACTGGAGAGTTGTCAGACTCAATTAGGATGATTTGTTCCAGATTTTGATGGTGTTGCAAGGAATCTGTTCGTCGGTGGCGACATTAATATAAAATTTACAATTGTCAAGTTTCAGCTCAGTATCAAATTTAAGATTTTCAAGCTTTTTCATAATTCTTCTCCAATTAGATGAATTAAACAAAATGAAATTTATGGAAAATTGAAAGACTTGACCAAAGATTAGCCCAGATTGCGTGCATAGCTATCAGTCACACTACATCAGAAAGATTTCGGTACTCGTTTGAGACTGTAAATGCATGGGCCATTTTGTCCAATTTCTTTAATTCATCTAATTGGATAAAAATATCTTCATTTTGAACAGACTAGTTAAAGGGACTGTTGTTTTCATTCCTTTTCATTCATGCAGATTGGTACCAGAATTTTTAGCTGTCTGTGAGAAAAAACATACGGCTTTGGGGCCACATCGTTCAGTTCATAGTCGTTCGAGTTTTCCCTAAATGCTTTCATTAAATTCAGCAAATTCAGTGACAAAAAAAATTAGATTAAAAGGATTGATGTATTTGAACCCACTACCTCCCATGTAATGGAGGGACCCTACCACTGTGCTACAGAGACACACCAACAGAGAAGACATTTGAATTGGTCCTAATTCATTCTTCAATGATTTATCACATTCTCTGAATTCGCTGAATTCAATGAATTCGATAGAAGTTCTGTTCCATTTAGGCAAAACCCCATAGGAGTTCCCCATCGGTGACCTATTTCTAAGAATAGAGAGTGACCCTGTCCCCAAAGGAATTGAAATTGGATATTGAAGAAATCTTATCCAAGGAACTGTACGAAACTGTACGATCTTCGAAAGTTATTAACATGAATGATTCAAGTTAATCAGAGATTTATGTCTTCAGAACTATTGGAGGTTCTCCCGATCAGATTGATGATACATTATCTTATTATTCTGAACCAGCCCCATCATAATTACATTTCTCCTGATTAAAGGCGAAAATGACTTGTTCAGAAATCAGTTGGTTTTATTACCGACCGCGTACGTAGTACGGAGGGAGGTTATAATTTCACTCGTGTCTGTCTGTTAACAGGGGGGGGTA
>JBCAUG010699977.1:0-13514 GCA_038406175.1 Haplosyllis leylae | reverse complement strand
CCCCCCCCCCCCCCCCCCCCCCCCCCCCCCCCCCCCCCCCCCCCCCCCCCCCCCCCCCCCCCCCCCCCCCCCACCTCTAGTCTAATAATTAGAGTGGCTAAGAATGCCCTGCAACACATTTTTGGTTTACATTTTTTGAAATCCGATAAACTTTGTGAAATCGGAAAAATTTCATGAGTTGCCATAAGCAAGGCAGAAACCGTGCTGACACACATACGCACAAACGGACACTATATACTGAGCAGGTAAGTCCCTCAGCTCTCTCGAGAGACGGCGCGACTAAACACTTACACAGTTGGCATTTGTATGGTTTATCACCAGTGTGCGTTCTCTTGTGGACTTTTAATTTGTCTTCTCTGTTGAATTGGCGGCCACAAAAGTCGCAGTGAAACGGCTTTTCACCTGTAAAATATTATGCCAAGTGAAAAGATAATCTTCAGAAATTGCTTCTCAGTTTGAATTTGACCCAAAGGCAAGATAAAGTAGTGGATATCTAAAATGTAGGGAAATGTTGTTTAATATCCTTCCTTTATTACCGTCACAAATTCCAATTTCTAAACAACGTGTGCAAAAACATGACGGTTTTATGCTTCAGATTGAGATTCAGATTCGGCATTGTACGGTGCTGGTAGGATTACTGACAGAAAAGAACATAAATTAATCACCTGTATGTATTCTGTGATGTCGGTCTAAATCTTTCATGTATGCACTAACAAAAGAACATCCAGGTTCCTTGCAGCTATATTTTTTTAAAATGGGCTGGCCAGGAACCTTTTTTTTAGATGTTGCACCTAAAACACGTACATGTTATTAAATATCTTAATTTCAGCTGCTGGTATGAGCAGTGATAATACGCATTGTGAAATGAACATAAGTACACATGAACATAAGTACACAAGTAATTTCAGGGGAATTCTTTGCACAGGATTACAAAATACCTTTTTTAGGTGATGTGGCTGGGGCTGTAGTGTGAATGCCACTTGTGTCCAACTGTATGACTGAACCCACAGGACCCTGTATGGCTTGATACTGTTCCACTTCACTCACAGTTTGGGTACTGTTACCAATATTTATTTGCTGCACGGCAGTTTGTGGGCTTGGTTGGCTCAAAACGTAATTAATTTTCCCGTCTGCACCTTCTACAATACTTAGGACCTAAATATAAATAAACCAATAAAATAACACCAATTAAAATGTTTTCAAGTCCATATCTGCAATCGTTTTCTAGGCTGAATAAGCATTCATTCCCACAAGAAGAATTTTTAAGGCTGAATTGACATTAATCTTTAATAAACAAGACAGATACAACAAAATAAAACTGGAAAAAAATAAACTAAAGTACAGTTCAGCTCGTAACATTTTATTTAACAAGAAATGTTTATTCGCAGTCAAAAACCGTCTATCCAGATGCAGAAGCAGAAAGAGAGGTTACTCACGTTGGGAGTTCTGAAAATGTTACTTTACGTAAAAATCCAATAAAATCAACACGCGGATGTACCTGAACAACACTGTTATCTGGTTGTGGTTGGAAACTTTGCGAGTTTTGTTCTGTAGTTTCCTGTATCGATGATATTGCCTGACTTTGCTCCGGCTGATGGTGCGCTTCTGGCGTACTGGTCACCAGTGTTTGTTCAGATACAAAAGTCACCGATTCATCAGTTTGTGCATCACCCAGGGCGTTCATTACTGACTGTTGAAAACTGATAAGACCACTATCAGAATCTTGGATTGCTGTGATGTGCTGTGCTTCCCCTGTAAATCACAAATATTGTAAGAATACTTTAAACTGTCCAGTCGAACTGTCGTAGGGTGGGGTAATTCCATGTGACCTATACTACATGACAGTCACTTTCCTTCTTAACTGCCTAGAGTTTGAAACTGGCACTTTTCCATGACTTGTGTCATGGAATAACCTCGTCACACAGCTAACCACTAGGTCCCGCCAACAACGAGTAACTTAATTCACAAATACTTTGCTCGTTATGAGCGGTAGTCGTTGTAACTGGACTTTATATACATTGATGTCAATCAGATTTTTTTCCTTGAGGAGGGAAATATATCATTATAACCGGGTGCTCGTTGTAACCAAAACTTGTTACAAGTGGGACCCCATGTAAATTCCTTGATCTTTGACGGCGGGGGGGGGGGGGGGGGTGATGTGTTTTGGTAACAGTCATTATTTACATAAAACCCCGTATAACCCAGCCTTAGAACAAATCTGGATTGTTGTTATTTTCATTTTTATGTTTGACGACATACCTTGAGATGGTGGATTTTCCGGTATTGTTTCTTGGTTGGGGAGGGTTGTTGAGAGGTTACCACCGATAGCTTTGGTTACCTGCTCCATGCGAGCTTTACACTGCCGTTTGTGAAGCATGAACTCATCGAGATTCGTAAATTGTCCCTTGCAGGATCCGCAAATGTGAATGTCTTCATCCATGATTTGCTTCTCAGAAGGAAAACAAGAAAAGGCAAATATTTAAGATTTGGAATCCGATGGCAAAACCTGCAAACTCTTAGAAACTGCGAGTAAGTACAAAGTGGACATTAACTAAACAACCTCACGTGTAACTGTTTACCAACAGATGTTTTATTCACAATGCATATTGAGGGGCCAATCTACGATGCCCCTAAACCAGAGAGGGAAACAATACCCTGAATAAAGCCTCCTGATACTGCAGTTACTTTGCAATAGCAGCCAAAAATTTACACATAACATTGATCAGTATATGTTATATTCAATATCTGATGCAAATATTACACAACTTACCGTTTAATTTCACCGCAAGCTAGTTTTTGCTTTTCCGTTGAGTAAAGTTATCCAATCAATATGGCTGCCGGGTCCAGTACAGCTACTTGTAAACTCCAAAACGCACAATTTATCACTCTATCGCTCGGCCTTTTTACATGTTTGTGGCTCTTCACCAATGCTTGGAGATCCAAAAGGTTCCACCTCTATACGGTCAGCAGGTGTTGCACCAGAGGTGAATCGGATGATCACACAAGAGCATGCAAGGGGTCCCACCCTGGCTTTAACACCCGGGGCGGTTGTCCCTAGAAGTCCAAAACAGGGGTATCAGTGGTCCCATGAAAAGGACTTACGTCCTCCAATATTTTTTTTTAAAGATGTGGACCGAAAGGTACAGTACAAGTTTTTTTCGATAACCTGACTCAAAACTGCCGAATAACTAAAACAGGTAACTCTCAACAACCGCCCCAACCAAGAAACAATTCCGGAAAATCCACCCTCAAGGAAGTTTGATACATTAGACTCCCAGAAAGTGATTTTGCAACATTGACTACATGAATTGACATCACAAATGTAGTACTTCAATATTCCACAGACAGTGGTGCCCCACAAGTTTGTCACATGCCCAATCAAATTGCCCATGCTACGCCAAGCACCTACTCTTAACCTTGGAAGAGGGCAAAAAGCCCCACTGGTATTGAAAAAACTTCTTGAGGGGGGGTCTTTTTTCTGAGAAGTACTCAAACAGCCGTTGAATCATCACAAATTAACATTTTTCAAAAATGACCAAACTAGGTCCCAAAACAAACATGTCTTTGTGTCCCTTGTGAGCAAATATAACAAAAAATTTTAATGAATGAATAAAGAGAAATATCCTATCAGTACGGTGCGAAGTTTCAGTGTAAACCACCTAAAAATACACACATCTATGGCTAACAATATTGAATAATTTTATTTATTACGGCGTTCGGAAGTGCCTCAAATATAACAGGATACGTGTACAAGTGTCAACCTTTGTAAAGAACGTAATGGATATGTGCTGTCAACGACAACATGTACCATTTTACAAAAACCTCAACTTGAGTACCAGTATATTCCTTGCATTACATCATACACACTGAATCGGCTTTCAATTAAATTTGCTTTATCACATAAACTCAATTAACTCACTTTATTTACTTTGATAATTTTATCTGAATGGTCGCTTTCAGTAAATCTTTCGAAGAAATGTGTTGATTCAGTTTGAAACGCTAGCAAGAGCATATTATCATCTGTTTGAATTCCACGAACTTTTAAATCCTCTTGTACATCGAAAGTAGGGATTCTGTCGTTTTGCTTCTAGCACTGGGCGCTCTGACTTCCTGAGTCCTCTGTTATCCTGAAAATGGGGATCTTGTCTTTTCGCTTCTTGCACTGAATTCTGTGATCTTCGGAAGCCTGTGCGATATTCAATGCAGGGATTTCGCCTTTCACTTTCCTGCACTGGATTGTCTTTTTCCGACTTCAGGGGGCTGCCAAATAATTGTTTGTGCACAAATATAGTGGTATCCCAAGATGAGTTGGAGAGGTTGTTTTGTAGAGAAGAATTAAGTATCTGGACATCTGTAACATTGCCAGAATGCTCGATGTTGTTGGTGACCCCATTTAACGTCAGTTCGTCTACATGAAAATGAAAGGAAGTCACAGTTATATCTATGCAAAATTTCAATCTGTTCCATCCTGTTGGTACACTGGAACTAGAATTTCGAAAGACGTGTAGGAATCTTCCAGTTTTTACAGCACTGAACGTTTTAAACAAAACAAAATCATATTTACTTGGACTTGCACCATTTTCCCGCCTTCTCTTCGTGGAACCTAGAATTAAAAGAGAAAAAAAAATCCCGATATTTATGTCAAAAATTATCATGGAGAAATTCAGTTTGATGTTTACAATAAGAAAAATGCGGTCAAAATATTAATGCAACACGTACTTGGCCCCTTTTCCAGTGTTATTTTCCGTTTTTCTGCACGATTACTTAACTCCTGTACACCACATTGTCCTTGATGATTTTCCAGTACGTCGTCTGTCAGAATCTGTTGTTCCGAATTCCTAATTTCGATTCTTAGTTTTTCTTTGTCGAAATCTCTTCTGAAATCGTTTTGTAATATTTCGCTACCATCAGATTTATTCTTCTTGGATCTTTTCAGCTCTTTAGCACTCCTTTCGGCAATCTTTAATTTTGAGATAACGTCGTCAAAAACTTGTTTATCTTTTCTGATTTTCTGCTTTTCTCTCAGTTTTTTCTCCACTTCCTTCACTGTTTGATGTTTGAGAAGCGTTTCTGTTTTTGAATTTACAGTAGCATCTTGTTTTTCCTTTCTTGCTAAACGTTTCGCTTCTCTCTTTTGAGCCAAAAATTTCGCATTTCTCTTTTGATTTTTAAGTTTTCTCCGTTCTTTTGTGGTTAATTTCTTCTTGACGACACAGTCTCGAATTTCATCTTCACCTGTAAATTATACAATTACAGTTCTGCTACTAAGTTGGACATAAAAAGTAAAAAGTCTACGTTCTGCCTACTGTGATGAGTCCATAACATTCAGATGTTCTAGGACAACAGTTGATAATAAAATCTGAAATGAAGTTACTTTTCAAGCCGGAATCCTTCAAATCCAAAATTGCGATCAATAAAGCACCTTACCTGAGTTTGAATCGACTATCATATTCTCCTGGTTGTCTGATTTCTGACTGGTATTGCTGCTAAGTTTCCTGCTGCTGTTAGACTCTGAACTTTCTGTTTTGATTTGGTCCACTTTTGTCCCTTCTTTTGGTTTTAACACTCTGTTTCTTCCATATCGTCTATTCCTGTCCCGCATTTTTTCCACCAAAAAGTTTCTGGTCTTTTCCAATTTACTGAACTCGTAGTCTGGTAGTTTATGACAAAACGTTGGCAGATTTATAACATGTTCCAGCCGTTCCCGATTTATCACAGGTTCGCTATCTGCAAACCCATAATAAAGGATTGTCAGACCAAACAAAGAATTATGTTCAGAAAAATCTCTCCCAGAGGTGTCAATACAGTTGGACGTCGCTCTTCATTTCCAACAATTTGTTACCATTTAGCAAAAAACGTTCAACAAAGCACAAAACACAAATAAATTATCATTTCAACAAAGAAGAAACTATACTGAAACCCCTACCTGACCCGCAAAGCTTTTCTAGTTGATATTTCCTCAAAATCTTTTGATCATATATCATTGTTAAGTCATCGTACTGCAGAATGAAAGGCTGAGGAGGGCACTTGTACTTATCAGTTCCTGGGCATTCCTGAAGAAAAAAACATGGCGAGTGCAACGTAAGCTGATGTCAACCTTCTGTACTTTCACAGAGATTGGAATTCTCATCTGACCCCGTGCATATACGGTACGACATACAAGCGACAATACGTGGGCCAGATTTCTTAGCAAGGAACAATGACAATACAATAAAAGTCTTGTTAACAACTACAGACCAATATCACTCTTAATTACCATATCCAAAGTTCTGGAAAAAGTGATCTATAAAAGAACTTATCAGTTTTTGAATTCGAATAATTTAATTTTTGCTAGCCAGTATGGATTCAGGGCCAAACATTCATGTGAAAATGCTATTCAAGAGCTCCTTGGCAACATACTGAAAGCAAAGGAAAATGGCAAAAGTGCAATGTGTGTGTTTCTTGACCTTTCAAAGGCGTTTGATACGCTTCATCATAGTACCCTCCTACTGAAATTAGAAAAGTATGGAATACGTGGCAATTGCCTGGATTGGTTTACCAGTTATCTATCAGATAGGAAAATGAGAGTTAAATGTGTGCCATCCTCCTCTAGCAAAAATGAATACTCTGATACCTACAACATTCAATTTGGAACCCCTCAAGGCAGTTGCCTAGGGCCATTACTATTTTTATTATTCACCAATGACCTCCACCTACACCTCACTTACTGCAATGCAATCTTATTTGCGGACGACACTACCCTATATCATAGTCACTATGATCTGAGATATTTGGAATGGTGTATACGCAACGATTTGGAAACCATCAGTGAATGGTTCAGAGCCAACAAGCTCACATTAAATCTCGAGAAAACAATGTGCATGTTGTTTAACCCTTCTAAGAAAAAAAACTCAATTAAAGAAATCATTTTAGATAATATAAAAATCCCTGTTGTAAATAAAGTAAAATTTTTAGGTGTCACGTTGGATCATCAACTTAATTGGCAGCCACATATCAATAATCTAATTCTCAAACTTAAAAGAAACACTCACATGCTTCGTACTTGCCAAAACTTTCTGTCGCCTTCAGTAAAAAAATTATTATACTATGGGCATATCTTCAGTCATTTAACCTATGGAATAGTAATCTGGGGCAACATGATAAGTGACGACCATAGAAGGAAACTTCAAAAACTACAGAATAAATGTATGCATCTCATAGATAAGAGAGATATTGATCTGATTATGAAATATAAAGAACACAGAATACTAAAAATAAACGGAATAATAGAGTTGGAAAATAAAAAATTGGGCTACAAGCTGATAAATAAAATGCTTCCAAATAAAGTAGCCAATTGTCTAACAACAAATCAAAACTGTGTATCACTAGAAAAAACCCATAGCTATGGGACTAGATTTCGAAAACTACCAAATATACCTCGTGTGTCAAATAGCCAATATAGAAAGAGCTTTCTTAGAACATCCATTCCCGACCCTGTGACATTATTGGCTATAACAAATTCTTCTACTTTAAATGTATTTGTAAAGAAATGTAAGGCAGAAATCCTCGACCAAATATAGTTGTTATTGTTTATAACAAGCCCTTCTTTTTACCTGTTATTGGTTATAACGTTATAACCTGGAAAAATTTGTTGTCCATCTGCTCCCTTGATCATCTCATTGTATTAGATCATGCACTCTCATTGACCACTTTAAATTTCCCAAATATTTACTGTCATCGTATCTCTTGATTAATATATGACAGAGTGAATGAATGTAATGAATGTGTGACATGAGACTTATATGCCATGCATCATGAAAAACAACCAATAGTAAGTTGCGTCCTGGCTAAATTTTCTGCGGGACAGTCCATGAACACATGTTATGGCGTCTATTGCATCGGAATTAATGCAAGCAATAGAAATGAGCATTCCAGCTTACAAAGATATTATTCCTGCCTTGCCTCTGGGCGCAGGGATGGATGAGGAGTTGTTCCCAAAAAACAGTGCTAAGTAATAAATTTTGGTTAGATGTGAGATGATGGATAGATGGATCATACATGAACCCAAATGTAATGTTCAAACTATTCGGAGAATTTTCTGGTAATGATGGTAAAACAGTACGTAAGCAGCTTATGAGGCATATGGGAATCAATAAAAAACATCTTGGTGAAAAAAGTAGAATCCTAAGGATATCGTGGATAGCGCTACATATGCAAGGAAACTCAGTCAATGACTGGGCCAAAAACATGATGTCTGAAGATACACCAGGAGACGAAATTGCGTTGTATGCGCTGTGTCATATGTATAAACGACACTGTATGGTTTACAGTAAAGCTCATATATGGAGTACCGTGGACAATTCATCAAACATTAATGAAGATCAATTAATGAGTGCTTGTGACATAAAATTATTGTTCGTGGAACCTGGTGTCTTCGGTGAGCTGAAATTGAAACCCTACAGTACCATACCTATTCAGCCAGTGTTTGAGAGTGCATTAATGGTAACCAAACGTGATAAAAAAACTGGTATTCATCCTGAAACACTGGTAGACTTGCGCATTCCTTCTCAATCAGGGAGCAGATCACCAGAACATCATGCGGAATCATCACCTGCTGCAGTAGATACACAGCAAATACTACCCATTAATCCACCCAGTAGCAGTACCGAGAATATCCCTAGTACATCTGCAACATCACCATTGCCTGTAGAGCCACCCCTCCCCTCACTGCAACCCTTGCCGACGCCTCCAACAGATGACAGACTGTTACATGAACAAGCTAGCATGTCAGCAACATCAGGACAACATGATGAATCATCACCTGCCCCAGCAGATACACAGCAAACGCCACTCAGTAATTCATCCGGTACCAGTACTGAGAATATTCCTAGTGTGTCTGCAACATTGACGATTCCTGCAGAGCCACTCCTCCCCTTACATCAACCCATCCCGACTCCTCCACCAGATGATACACAGTTACATGAACAGACTACTTTGTCTGCAACAACACCGCTGTTACCATTACCGGCAGAGACAGCCCCTAAACTGATATCTCAGCCAACTCCTTCAACAGATGATACGCTGCTACCTGAACAGGCCAGTAAATTTGTTATTAGTTATAACGATGCTAAACTTCAAGGACGATGCATGGTACATCTCACTGCTTTGAGTGAACTTGAAAGAAACAACTGGGAGTGAGACAACTCTACAGCCAATCATGCAGATGCGAGTGACAATACTGTAAGTGGGAATAACGATGACACTAGGTCAGACAGTTTGCCATACATATTGCGACCTAGAAAAACAATGAAAAGGCATGATAGACCTTCCAGAGACAGTCTTAAAAATGTGTCTTATGTCTATGATACACCATCTTCGGATAGTGACTTTGTGAGCAGAAAAAAACGAAGAACAACGAAACTGAGAGCCAGTGCCACTGGACCATCATCCAGTAGACTAGCTGCCCATTCTGCAATGATCTCTAAGAAGGAGAAACATGCAGCTCTGGCCTTACTAGACCTAGGCAAACCCCATCCTCCTGCCAGCAGTGAATATGACAGTGACTCGGATAGTCAAACCTCCGGTTCAACTGAAAAGGCTCCGAATTCGCCTGATACCAGCGATGACAACAGCACCAATACAAGCAGGGGAAAAAGTGTATCAACTAGTTCAATTAGCACATCGTCAGGTGTCGACTTAGATAAAGTTGATCCTTTAAGCAGTGATCATCGGAGTACGAACAGTTCCAGTGGAACCTCAGAAGAGGATAATGCAAGTACTAAGAATAATACAAAAGAAGTGAACAGTGACTCTAAACTAAAGGGTAAACTGGTTACCAAACATTATGGGATAAAGCGTAAATACAGAAGAAAATGGAAGTTTAGATGTAATGACTGTAACTTTGAAGCAGGCAGCCTTGGTGAACTGAATAAGCATCATACATCTAATCATGGCATGTTAAGCTGTGATCACTGTGATAAAAAATTTAAAACGCCATCAGCTTGTCGTAAACATATGTATGAACATGTAGATGATAAATGTACTAAAAATGAATGTGAGGACTGTGGAAAATCATTCCCGTTTGCAAGCCAACTTAAGTATCATAGAATTAAACATCAAAAAATTCCCCAACATCAATGTCAGGATTGTCTTAAGTGGTTCAAAAACAAAGGCGAACTTACCAAACATTTAACAGTACACGGTAAAAAAATGTATAAATGTACAAAATGCGAGTACCAAACGCGTGACCCACGTAACCTTAGGGCGCATAGCCACAAGCATGGAGATAAAAGTAGGTACATTTGTACAAAGTGTGGAGAAGGATTTAATTATTACACGCAAAGGCAGCGGCACTTAGAAAAAGGAGAATGTAAAAATCCACAATCGAGTTAAGAGAGCAATTGTTTTATTTCTTGTACACACTAGATACTAAGTAATTACTCTTGGTTCCATTCTTGGTTATAACACCTTCAGTAAAGACACATACATTGTTATTGGTTAAAACAATTGTCTTGTACGAGCAAAAATTAATGTTCATGCGGAAAAAGTCGATCTCTGTTCTTGGTTATAACAAACTCGGAAAACAATGTTATGGGTTATAACGAATTACGGATATCTATTCCTAAAGTCATTTATACCGTTTCATATGAACCTTATGTGACATTACTGGCCAGGTACCTTACGGAACGAGCATGCTCTAAACCTGGACCTTTTCTTCGTTAATCATCCAAGTAACTTATAAACAAAAACGGTGATACTTATGTATGATATAATACGAAGAATAAATAGATTATTATTATTAAATAGATTATTATTAATACTGGTCCACTACCACATGAAAGTTAATAAAATGCATTAACGCGTGTGCAAGAATTCTGGTAGGGCGAGTCAAAATATGCATGTAAAATGCATTGTTTACTTAGAGAAATGTATCAAAAATATTTTGTGATTAACCAATCTCAACCCGATGATACTTACATGTCCAAAATGTCCCATTTTGGCACAGTGGAAACAGTATTTCTTTCTGTTTTCATCCATTTTCAGACAGGTCTTTAACATTCCGACAGATGTCTGTAATGTGTATCAGTTTCAATGCTTAATGACCGAGTCAGATACCATTAATGATGGAAATTCTGAATTTTGTAGTCTTTTCTATGCAATTGAGCGATCGACAAAGTTTCTGTAAAAGGATCAATACATACCGTAAGATGAAACTGTCTCCACAATTGCGTACAATCCTAAAATTGACGAATCGAGTATGATTGTATATTTGAAAAAAAAGTTTTCCTTTCCTCTACCTTGACCAAAATTCGCTAATACCAAGAACACGTTATCATAGACTGACAACAGAGAGACTGACGCACAAACTAAGACTACATATTCGCAAGGACTTTAGTACATATGGTGATTTGGCATTGAAAACAAAAGCACTTCTCTGTAAAATCGAGATTTACATCGCTAGTATGTCCAAGCATCCAACACCTTCGGCAGTCCGAGAACCATCTCACTTTCCTACTTGGACACTCTTTTACTAAGTGACCAGTCTGATAGCAGTTGAAACATAGTTTGTTAGGACAGTCGTTTTGCTTATGTCCCTTTGTACCACACAAGATACATGACGCAATTTTCTGCAAAAACAAAGTGTAAATTGTTGGCTTAATGTCCCATCCCGCAGCAAGGCACAGTAAATTGGGTTTAATTGTTCCCAACAAAAAGTCTTCCAATGTCGGAAACAATGACATTCATACAGTCTTAAGATCAGGAGTTCTTTTTCGGAAAGTTTACACCTGTCAGTATGTTAAATCTTGTACAAATATTTTCGGGACACTCTTCCATTTGTGGCGTCTCAGGGATACCTGTCCACACTATCATTGATAACATTAGCAGTTCATGTAGTTTCTGGTTTATTACTAAAGTAGTAGTAGTTTGGAAGCTTTTCTCACCTTTGGCTTTGAACATACGTTGGAAAGATGACCCAATTCATCACAGTTGAAGCACCTTACACTGATAGGTGCTGGAGGTTGATAGTATCGAGCAGTTTGTATTTTACTGAACATGGGAGGTTTATCAGCTAAATTAACATGCCATCCTTCATCTACAATTAAATATTATGCAAATTATGGTACGTCCTGATGATCCGTCGTAATAATTTCAATAACTGCCATCTGACTGTTGCAATCGTTCACTGCAACCACCTGCTTTCAAATATTTCCCCATTCAGTGATGCAAGTGCAACGCACTTTCACGACACGTATGTATTACCTGGTAAATCTTTGTGTATGCTTTCAAGTGTCAGGTCATCCAAGTCTTCAAGGTTATCACAGTTAAGTTCTACACCACCTTCTCTGTGAGCGTTTACCTGAATATCGAGCTACAATTAACAAAAAAGTGCATGTTTGTCGCTCAATGGTAGCCACAAAACTTAAGTGCAGTTGTACCGTTGTAAAGCTGTTAACACTTTATTCAAGTGACTCTGTTAACCTCTTGGACAAGACAAAATCAAGATACCTACCTTTTCGTCACCCTCATCTTCACTGACTAGATTTATGCAATCATCAGATTCTGAAGATTCCGAACTATTTCCACTACCATCTAATCCAGCTTCCTTCACCATTGCCGTAAAATCATCATCACTTTCAGAATCACTGTCACTATCCGTTGCTGACGAGTCCTGATGTTCAACTTGTACAAATTCCTTTTTGTTGGGACTTGAGCGCAAAGGAATAAAATTTGCCTGAGTTATTGAATTCTTCGAGATTTTAGCCTGCTTTTCATTGTTTGAAGAAATTACGGCCTCTCTTCTAGGTGGCGTCCGTATTTTCTTTCCATTCACTTTACTTTTACCTTCGCTCTCTGATGCAGTGGAATCATTGTCTGAAGTTGAACTACTTTCGTACGAGGAAGACGCAGATAACGAGGAAGATGAAGTTGACGAGGAAGATGAAGATGACGAGGAAGATGAAGATGGCGAGGAAGATGAAGAGGCACAGAATGAGGTTGAATCATTTACTTTCAGTTCTGTTCTTCTTGTTTTGGATTTGATTAAAGTGACTTTGTTTTCTTTTCCTGATTCGACGTCATCAGATTCTTCAGAACTTTCTTCAGATCCCGACCTATCCTCTACTGACCTGAAATCCGTCTTTTGTTCACAATGTCCAAGCTTTTCATTTGTTTCTTCATAAATGTTATCTTGACTTATTCTCATGACATGGTGATTCTGTACCGACGGAGACGCATAACTGTCAAGCTGAGTGACATAACTGTCACCTTGGATGTTAGACCCCTTCAAGTCAACAGTGTCGTAGTGAATTAAACTGTAAAGATACGTAACGTTCCCATAATTGAATGAGTTGAAAACATAACACAATGCAAGCGGCTAGAATCCCAAAGTTACGTAGTACGTAGTAGTGATACTGTAAATATTGTAGTAATCAGTGGAGCCTTTTAGGCTCAGACAGAAAACAAGCATGGTACTTCAGTTAAGAGACATAATCGTTAATCACAGTTAACAGTTACAAAGTAAAAGTTGAAGCTGT
>JBCAUG010699866.1:0-13514 GCA_038406175.1 Haplosyllis leylae | reverse complement strand
CATCTAACCACTATATGTTGTAATCAAACTTTTTATGACCTAGTGTGGTGGGGACCCAAAAACCTAGTTTATTATTGACTTAAGCACCCTTCGCACCCTTTTGCACCCTTCGCATCAACCTTCGCACCCTTCGCACCTCTCGCACCAACCTTCGCACCCCTTTGCACCCCTCACACCCTTTGCACCCCTCGCACCAACCTTCGCAACCTTTGCACCCCTCGCACCAACCTTCGCACCCTTGGCACCAACGAGCCACCTCGTGAAACTTTCACAGCATTTATTTATTAAGTGGCTGGAAGACATAGTGGCGTATTTACCGTATATACCTGCAATAACATCAAACGTCTTTTGGATTTTGAGACCCTTTTACTGTCTGTTGTGTATTTTACATTTATATGTTTAAATCGTAAGGAAAGTTGGACCATCACGGAAACAAATAGAACGACGTAAACATCACATTCATAGGAAAATAACATATTCGTTAATCTGACAAATCGTACACGACAAGAAAAAGTTTATTACCATCCGCGTATGCGGATAGGTAATAATTTCAGTCGGGCTGCAATGAGAATGTCGACACATTCTACACAGTCCTCTTCTGTTGCAAGTATCAATGCTGTGTTTCCTCAGAATGGTTTGTGAATAGTTACCGAAAGTGAATGATTTTCAGAGATAAGGTTCACATCAGCTCCTTGCTGTATCAGAGCCTCAACGCATACATTTTGGCCGCTTAGAACTGCCCATCCAAGGGAGGAGTGCCAAGCTTATTTTTGATGTTCGCATCAGCTCCTGCATGACCGAGCACGTTTATACATTTAGGGAACCCTATTGAGGATGCCCAGACAGAAGCAGTGCAGCCTTCCATATCACCCACCCAAGTTCACATCAGCCCCTAATTTTATAACTTCAGTTAAGATTTCGATGTCTCCAATCTTCGTTGCTGATGTCACTAATGTGTCACCCTCCATATTAGAAGCGTTCACATCGACTGCCGTTTCTAGCAACTTCCTCATGCTATCTGCATCTTTTCTCTGCAAGTACGCTATAGGCATGTTCCTGGGGCTCTCTACACAAGTCCGTCATTATGAAGTTTAACGTTTGATTAACAACTAGTTTAAGTGTAAAGATTGTGAGCATTTAACTTCTGCGTTTGTTTTTGAGGCGACCAGAACATGGTGGCTGTGAAAACTGGGTCATATCGCTCCATTTAGTTGCTTCATGATCAGGGTAATAAAGCGTCATTTTGTGACACAAAAAAGAAAATATCGTATATGTTGCGACCACACCTTACAGTGTGCATACAGCAGTCAAGCGTGCATACACAATGTCTCGAAGGTTAGCATTTTACGGTACACGTCACTGGGAAATCTTTCATGCTCATCATTAAAGGTAGTAGACGACTGTAATTGTTTGTAATTTGTTAAGAGAATGAGAGCTACTTTTTGTGTGGACCTCAGACAATTTGTTCACGTCGGCTCCTTAACTGTGTTTTCCTTGTATTAGAGCCGCAGGAGACATCCAATACGTAAGAAATGTACTGGAGCTGATGTGAACGGGTATAATATGTTAACAGAAACAGGAGACATCCAATACATAAGGAACCTGCTGGAGCTGATGTGAACAGGAATAATATGTTAACAGAAATAGGAGACATCCAATTCGAAGGAACGAGCTGATATCAACGGGTATAATGCGTCAACTGTGGTAGAAAACATGACTAAATTGACATCGTAACAGAGTTTTTCAAAGTAGCAGCTAATGCAAATTCAGGAGTTGCTAGAGATAGAATGTTTAGAACGTTTTAACAGGTCTCAGGAATCTTCAATCATGCACGGTCCCAAAGTACCGTGCAACCGTCGACTACACATCCTAGGTTAAGAGCCCCACAGGGATCCAACCAGATGAGTAGCCATTGGCTATAGTTGTTAGACGGAGCCAATCAAGGTAGAGTACCTAGGGTACTTAATCTGATGCACACAAGGCATCAGCGTCTTTGAACCAGGTTATCGCACCATTCATTGCACCAGGCTTAAATGCTGTTTAGGCTTAAATGCTGAGAGCAACACAGAAGATTGTAATCTACTGCAATAAACCAGTCAAACCATAGATACATCTTGCTTATGTGAAACTAGACGTAAGACGCACCTTAGAGAGATCTACGGTACCAGAGGTCTAAGGACTAGCCCGCAGCAATCTACAGTCTCAGCCGTACCTGAGACCAGCCGCCATACCACCGCGTTCCGCTACACTGAAAAGACCTCGCAAACACATTTAACAAGAACATGAAGCAATAATAGTGAAATAACCAATAACTCGTGACCTAAAGTTGCATATTTACAGTTTTGTCTTTATATTTTCCAGTTATAGACTCCACAAGTAAAACATCTTCTAGAACAGTTGATTGTGAAATCAAATGAGAAATAGGAATTGAATATTTTCCAAAAAAGTAGTAAAGTTTGATGTTTTCTGCTGAAACAAGTCACTCATTCCATTTGAATGTAACCCGTGAGATGCCAGACAATTTCCGCAGACCTCATGACCATTAATAGTTTTACACTATTTCAACTTCAATACAAATCTATTAGCTAATCTTTGGTAATAAAAAATATGGCCATATGGCTGCATCTAAAACCAGCATAGTTTATTGTTTGGTATTTGGTCAATAATTCAATATTCCAATTGAGAGAATTGCTTACTCACCAGTAGTCCATACTGGTCAGTAAGTGGAAGCATTCATTTAATATTCCACTTGAAAGAATTGAATGAAACAAAGTTGACATTTGTTTGGCAGTCTGAATATTTGAAAGCCTTAACGTTATGCTTTTTGTTCTTAGAAATGATCCAAGCCCAAAAATGGAAGTGGTGCATGCATGGAATTAGAGAAGATCACAAGAAGTCACAGTAAGAAGTACAAAGTTTAATAGAATCTAATAACAATCATGACAGTACGTACTGAATTTGATTGAAATGTTTTCACCTGTGACAAGCAGCCCAGCGCACAGACTGTGGCAGTGTGATGGTGGTTGGGTCACAGCACAACACTGATAAAAAAACCTCCAATAAAAATTTTCCAGTAAAAAAGAAACTGAAAGAGTGCATGTTTAATCCACTTTTCGCAATTTTATTTTTCAAGATCTAAAGGGCACTTCTTTGGTTTACTTCATGAACTTGTGTAGTTCAAAATCAACATCACACTGTGGTGTTCTTGGCAGTGCCAGCAAATTACATGTTTTTGTTTGCTTATAAGTCTGCCGTTGTCAGGTTACGGAATCGGGAAAATGGGCGGAATATTCCAGCACAAGGTAGTTAGTAAACTGGAACCAAAAGGTAAAATCTTTTCCAGAAATGGATATTATTTCCATGTTAGTACGAGAGTAATAACAACTACACAATGCACTCAGTTTTCCAAAGTAACTATTTAAGTAGACCTCGTCATAGATTTAAAAGACAGAGAATCCAGTATTTCATGGCAGTTAACCCCCAGAGTGAATGAAGTAATCACTAGACATGAAACAATGGGTCCGAGGGGTTTAAATATCTTCTACCCTGATTGAAGAGAAGATCAAACAAGAGAGAATCTCTAATAACCCAGAAAATAACAATAAGTGCCATAATTCCATTGTAATTTCAGTGATATTTAAGAATTATTACATAGGTCACAGGAGCCAATGGTAAATGCCTTGATGATGGATACTGGTCTGAAGCAGAAAGCCAATAAGGATGATGATAATAATCAAACAGATTTTGGTGAAAATAGTGGTGGATCCAGAAAAGTTAGACAAATATTCAGAGAGCCTTCTCATGACAATAAAATTAATGAAATAAAAATTGCAATGATTCCAATGTATCTTCACAATGTCACCAGTATTGCTTTTCTATGTTTCAGCCCTTCACAGGCAGTCAGAGCCATCAGGTCTTATATCCCAGGGTGACAGTATTTATTCATGGAAGTTCTCAGTTCATGTACTGAGCCATAATTTAGGTAAGGAGTGAGCAATTTACATTGTTACCAACCAATCCTTAAGAAGAGTATCCCAAGCAAAAGGAAATATATCAGACTGAATACTTGAACACTTTATTGCTCACTTCTCAGCATACAGTAGCAGCCCTCTCCCTGGAGGGGTGTTGAGTCTAACAGTCATGACTATTGTAGCACAGATAAGATAACAGATACATCTTACAATTATATTTCATCATATTTTACAATACATTACTAAAATAAGGAGGCCTTCCAGGAGGGTTGTCAGTAAGAAGGTTACCAGAATGCTCAGAATGACTCTGATTATGATGCATTTAATCTCACTGAACCTGGCTGTTGCCACCACCATTTTAGAGAGCTACAATGCAGAAATGCACTCAAATGAGCTCAATT
This sequence comes from Haplosyllis leylae, assembly GCA_038406175.1. NCBI lineage: Eukaryota > Metazoa > Annelida > Polychaeta > Phyllodocida > Syllidae > Haplosyllis > Haplosyllis leylae. The sequence continues at coordinate 9,142 of JBCAUG010699866.1, read as the reverse complement.
AGTCTATTACGTTTAAAGCATCAAGTGCAACAACAGGTCAACTAGGCAGGAGGGTGGTTGGCACACACCCAAGTAGAATAAAGAATGTACAGAATACACAAAATTGCTCTAAAAGGCTAATTATGCATGTTTCCATTTAGAGGGGTGGTGCATGAGCAGGGCTGAAGGAATTTGTCTGAATTGAGCAAGGCACTAAGCCAAGCAATGACATCATTGCTCTTGCTTCTGATTGACCCACACTCTCCACCACACATGCTGCAGACTGATTGGTCCAAAATAACTATCACCAGGGACCTATAGAATTGTGGAAGGTTGTCAAATCCTCATTGAACTCAAAATACCTAAATTCATTCAAATAATATCATTTCATGCTAATTGTCATCTGCACACACTGTAACAACAAGAATAGGGTGTATTGAAATCTGTTAGATCAAGAAGCTTTTCATTGTATGAGGAATGTATTGTTTTATACAATGAAGCAGAGGACAGCCTCAGGGTGTTAAGTTCCATAATTTTGTTGGGACAAGAGAATAGATCTAAGCTGTTTAAGATGGGGATAATGGATAATGACACACCACAAAAGTTACTTTAAAGTTATATATTTTTTGGGGTTACACCTCATATTGCATGGTGGAGTCAAACATAATATGTTGAGGTGGTCAGGGTTCAACTGTCAGATTAATGTTGGGGTGGATAACAATATAAAGGAAAAGTTAACATACAGGGAAGACCCAACAGTAAAAAACAATCAGGGAGGAATTGGGTGTAGGAAAACTGGTGTCTTGGATGGTAACTACATCATTACCAAATCTTTGTCAAAACTTTGACAAAAATTTGATTGAGACACCAGTTTTATGCAGAAATGTCTGAAGCTAAGGTGTCATGACTTCTCTGCATTGGAATACTGGTCTCTCTGAAACAGTGTTATGCACTTTGCACACTTGGTAAAACCAGTAAGTGTTGATTATGTTCCCATGGGCAAGATCTTGCTCATTGCCTGGTAAAACAGGCAAGGAATCATTTATGGTTAAATAAAACTTTGCCAAATATTTGATAATTATTTACCATTTGTTTAATATTATTTTGTCAAATCTTTGCCAAATCTTTGGCATATCTTTAACAAAATGTCAATTCAACAACTGATCCAACCAACACAATTCTGGCAATGTTGGTAGAATGATCTACATTAGGGAAAACTTGAATTAGTAACGAAGGCTGTGTGGGTTTGTAAGTTAATTTCGACACTTTCTGAACAAGTTGTCGAATACTTGATAAGGAAAGGGATAAGGAAAGGGATCAAGAAACATGAATTCTGTCCTTATTAGTTTATCCCGGCCCAAAATACTGACTAATGTTTTACAATGGTCATTAATGAGTTACATTCTCCAAGCTTTCTGAAGACACAAACATAAATACTTAAAATAATAAAATACTGAGCCGAGCCAGAGTGCGATATCAGTCACATACTTTACTGAACACTCAATTGCAAGTTTGAGTTTCTCCAATGCTTGGACACATGCAAGGATGTGGATGAAAAAAAAGCTGCTGAAATGCTGGGCAGCAAAAGGTCAGCAGGTATTTCATCAGAGGTGAATCCGAGGAATCCATTACGCACAGATGACAAACCATGGAAGCAGGGGATCCACCTTGGTGTTGGAACCCAGGGCTAACATCAACAGAAATCCAAAACAGGAGTAACGGTGGCTCCACAAAAAGGCCTTATGTCCACCAAACGTTTTTGTTGACCATATACGTAGGGGAGGTAATAGTTTCACTCGTATCTGTGATTCTGCTAACCGAGAGGTAAAGGAGGGAGCACCCCTCCCCTGGCCAGAGAGGTAGGGGACCTGCCCTGACCCACCCTCCACTCCTCCCCAGACTATTAGGTAGGGGGTTCACCTCACCTCACCCCTCCCCTACCCCTCCTCCCTCAGCTAGAGGTAAGAGACCTGCACCATCCATACTCCTGGTCAGGTAGTGTAGGAACTGCCCCACCCTACCCACATCTTCCCCTACAGCCAGGTAGGTAGGGATCCATCCCACCTCTCCTCTTGGCCAGGTAGGTAGCAATGTGTAATGTACAGAACATTCCCATTAACAATCAGGTTAGGTTTAAAGTCACTTTAATTTTTGCCTCATTTTGTTGCAATCAGTCAGTGCTGTGATTTGAATCCCATCTGTGTGTCTGTACAGATATTAACTCCGAGGGAAGGGACTCCTACTCAGAATGAATAAAGGATTTGGAGAAAACAGGCACATTTTCGACATGAAAATTTTAATTATATTATCATTTTTACCGACATTAAGTGCACAAGGGTTTGGTGATAGATGCAAGTACACATTTTATGTTGTAATGAACACCGTCGCTCGGAAAAATCCACAAATATATGCGGTCAATTTTAGTCAGTAGTTTTTACTCAGTAAGCAAGGCGCACAGACGAAAAAAGATTGTTTAAGATGGCATTTGTTTGCCAGACACTAATTGTTTTGTCGTGGTCTTCTTTCGTGTAAAGAGGAAAAGCAAACGCTATACTGCTAAAAATGGATTCCGCTTAATAATAGTTTGATATAATATCTTCAGCCATATGCAATCTTCCTCCGGTCACCGGACAATGTTACGCTTCCATGACGAGAATCTACTACAATCCAAGAACGCAACGATGTGAAAACTTCATGTACGGTGGTTGTGGAGGAAACGAAAACAACTTTCAATCACTTCCGGAATGCCTTCAACGTTGTGGTGGTGGTGGGGCAGGCGGCGGATCAGGCGGTACTACAGATAGTGGTGAGTACATCTCATATTCTTTATTTCCTGGGCCTTAGTTTGTAAATATTCCAGAAATCACCATATGTGTTCGATTCAGATTTATGTTGCACGGTCCCAAAAGTTCCCGTTAAAAATGGATTCCACTTAATAGTAGTTTGATGTAATATCTTCAGCCATATGCAATCTTCCTCCGGTCACCGGACAATGTTACGCTTCCATGACTAGAGTCTACTACAATCCAAGAACGCAACGATGTGAAGGCTTTCTGTACGGTGGTTGTTGAGGAAACGAAAACAACTTTCAATCACTTCCAGAATGCCTTCAACGTTGTGGTGGTGGGGCAGGCGGCGGAACAGGTGGTACTACAGATAGTAGTGAGTACATCCCACATCCTTTATTTCTTGGCCCTTAGTTTGTAAATATTCCATAAATGACCATATGTGTTCGATTCAGATTTGTGTGTTGATATTTATAACATCAAAGGACTCAAAAATTAAAATTTATTCAAATAAAATTTGATATCCTGAATTGCCTTGGCTTTCTCTAAATTAATATGTCCGTTACAACATAATTTGCATTTTTAAATTACACCATTGGAACAGAGGAAAGATCTTAATTAAAAATGAGAAATTTAATCCTACTCTTGTCTTCTGGTGTGCACTATTGATATTAAGAAGACTAGATAGTCTATCTATTTGTTTAGTATATTCTGGATAAAATTTCATATTCAAATCTTCCTTATCTTGAATTGTTCATAAAGGTGCAAACTGCAATCTTCCTGCAAACCCCGGGAATTGTTTAGCTGCTTTTCCCAGATACTACTACAATCAAAGAACTGGTAGATGTGAGGCCTTCACTTACGGCGGTTGTGGTGGAAACAGAAACAATTTTAGAACTCTTGCTGAGTGTAACCAACGATGCAGCGGTGCTGGTGGTGAGTACATCCCGTATCGCTAATAATATGTTTCAGACATTCAACTGAAACAAATACAGAATTGAAACAAAAATATCAGATTCTTCTAATTTAAGGCTTGTTTCCATTGTAAGAGACTGATAACAATCAATACATGTTGAAAATAGACATTTTAGATATATTTTTACATGAAAGCTATTGAAAATGGAATTATTTGTCTAGGTAATGAAAAGTGTTTTTCTGTAGCACAAAGTCACAAAAAGTGAGTTACTTCTATCTTCACTCTTCCTCTCAACCTTTTGTGTGGTGACCCAGTTTACCATGGAAACCATTCAGATCTGACCTGAGTCAACCAAATTGATGGCACAATTTCCATGAAAATCAGTGTTTTTTTTGCACATCTGTAAATAATCCATCTTCACAGAAACTTCATAACTAATAATATGTGAGGAATCTTCAATTAAATTTTTATCAACATATTGATCTAATAAACTGGCCAAACGCTTATTTCGTTAGCTGGATGATATCACGCCATTACCAACCAATGAACATAAAGCAAGATTAATTTCACAATTTTTTGTGCCTTCTAATTAGTTGAATTGGATGAATTTTCTAATTCAAAATTGGAAAAACTCAAATGAAAGAATTTATGAATATTAAAAATACAAGAATTTATGTTAAATTCAGAGACCGGATGAATAACCTTGCTTTATATTGATTGTCTATTGATCATTGCTAGCTTTTTGGAGGTGCGCGGTAACAGGGGAAAGTCAGGGTGATGAGCTTCATCTTATGTTAAAAATCAGCTGTTGTTGCGGTATAAGGTCATGCAAAGAAAGGTGTGTCTCGAATAAAGCTTTTCTATTGGGTCCAGCCTACTTGTTTACCTGCAGAGGTAGTATCTATGAAAAGACTCAATGGATAGGAAAAGCTAGTAATGGGAATGAAGTGATTCCTCCAACAAAGTGGGGCATGGCTAATCTTATACACAGAATTATTTTATGAAATTGTGTTTGTCTGTCCGTTTGTCTATGTACCTGTCCAGAATTCAAAAAGAAGCTGATTAAAGACTTCTGTGAAATTTGAACCCCCAATCCATCAGAAGTCAGGCATGTAAATCATAACACTAATGAGCTGGCTGTGAGTGAGACACAGAAGTTTTTAATACACAACAGCCATGCTTGACTGGTTCAGGTTGAATTTTAGTGATGCCAAATAACAGCAGCACCTATGAAGTGAACCCATGTAGGGTAGGGGACTAGTTGCCAGGCAAAGTGAGACTGGAAAATTTTGGACTAAATTTATAGAAAAATAGGTAATCAAGAAAGAATTTCAAGTGCTAAAAGTGCCAAAAAGATGTCCTTAACTGATCTGAGTCCACTACTGCATCCCTCGGAACAATACACTGGAAAAATTTGCATGTCACTCGGGCCTCCATAACATAAAATGTATTTGTATTAAATTATACATTTTGAAATAAAGCCTTTACTCATTCTGTATGTTTCAAAATATAACTTCTGATAGACTATTATTTGAAAGTCCATATCACAGCTTTCTTATCTCCTAGATCTAAAAAACCCTTGTTGGGTGGCTAGAGATCGATTACCAATTATCACAAAATACAACAATATCTATCCACCATTCAGTAGTGTCTTGAATAATTGTTAAATTTTATTTTCATATTTTTATGCAGGTGGTTCCTCTTCTGCAAGATGCACTCCTTTCAATCCGTCTCCTCTTTTTGCTGCACAATGTCCCCCTGGAACTAGATTAAGGGTCCTTTTAGGTTCAAGATATTGCTGCAAAGCGGCAGTTTACTCTAATACTCCAGGTACAATACCATTTTGCTTTTTGCCGGTGTAGTAATTAAAAAACTGCCCTTTACGAGACCACCACCCTGCCCCTGTTTACAGGCATCCCTTGTGTTTCGATGGGAAAAGGTACGCGTCACAATTATGGCACACGAATCACCCTGCAGGAACATCAAAAGACCCTGACATGGTTAAAAGTTTCTGACAAGGGTCATGGGGTTTTTTTATAATGGTGGTCTTTAAGAAAAAGATATTTGGAATGATGGTGTAAAAACGAGGACATTTATCAACAAAATAAGAAATGCAGAAATATACTTCATAATGCATAGATCCAACCTATATCTTAGTTCTTACAGTTTATCTGGGGATGGCTGAGATACTTATTTACAGATTTCCCAATAGGAAGTAAACAAATGGTATGTGTTTTTTGCCATTTTCAACATTTTTGTTTCTTCCTGTTGGGAAATCTGTAAATATCTCAGCCATCCCCAGATATGTTGTAAAAACTAAGCTGTAGGTCGGATCTGGCCATTATGAACAATATTCCAACATTATTTTGTAGTTAAATGGCCTGAATTTTGCATCATTATTCCAAATATCTTTCCTCATCAACAACCATCGTAAACACCACAGAGAATCCTCATTTTTGTCAGATTCATTTGATGTTCCTGCTGGGTGCGACTCGCCCTTTATCCACACACTACAGTTTTTTGTCCTCAACCTTTTTCTGGCAGAACTGCGCTATAGAATTAAGTCTGTCAGATCTACCACCATTTTCACTGATTCCAAATATTCAGTATTTACTCAGTATTTAACAACAGAGAAGAGAAAAGTATCTACAAACAATTTGGTTTTTGCTAAGATTTTTGCAATACATAAACATTTGATAGATTTAAAATCTGTAAAATATGACACAGATATCATCTTCAAAAAATATTTGGTCAATGAAAATCACATTTTCTAAAACCAAATGAAATCAAAGTTGGTATCTGAAAGCTAACCATAGTGGTACATGTCCTATGTAGCCATTGGAATAACCAGATTTTACCTTAAATTAATTTGATGATCTTCGGAAGGAAACCTCTATGGACTTCACTGGACTAAAACGTGTTTCCATTTTTGATGTTTGGGTTTCAGACAACAACTTTAATTTCAATTGGTCTGACTCGACTCTGGTGGTTAGTTTTTAGAGACCAAAATTTTGCAGATGATATTTCTGTCATGTCTTTAACAAAATTTGTCTTAGATAATTTTATTTATTATATCTTGGGTGCAATTGCAGTATTTTCATTGGTTGACAGCCCGTCCATAAATATTTTTATTGATGGCTGAATGTTTTATGGATGTGAACTTAGAAAGGCCATGGAAATTTAGAGACCATGACAGGGGACCAGTTGAATTCAAGTAGATCTAGATCCAAAGGAGAGAACCAACTTTTGATTGAAATTTTATCCAAGATATTATAAAACAATTATTTCAAACTTCCAGCCATCAACAAAAGGGACATAAGGATGTACATGTACCTCTGGTGTGGTTTTCTGGATTATTGCCTTCAGGCTAAAGCCTTCGGGTAATAAACCAGACATCCAGAATTTATGTCAGAATATAAGGTTGAGGATGAAAAACTCGACGCTGGGTTACAGTTGTCAGTCAGAATCTGGCTCACCAACCGAAGTCATTTTTGTCATTTCGTCATTTTGAAGAAACATTTACTTTTTTCGGAGTCATAAAACGTTCTCTTTACTTTTACTTACTTTTACCTTTTGCAGCATGTGATTACGGACAGCCCCGGTTTTCAATGTCAGCCCACAATTGTGGTGCGGGTGGTGGGGCTTTCCGCTACTACAGACCCTGCTATTATGGCCAGATTTGCACTGAACACGTTGGAGGACGTTGGAGTGTTTGCTGTACCGCAGCGCCATGGCAAAGATACGGAAATTTACCATTTCAATTTACATCCAAATAATGCGTTTCAAAAGTAACACTTATTATAAACAACCAACCAACGCTCACTAGAATGTGATGTAACTGATGTCTAAAATCTTCATGTGAACAACGCGAGTTCATCAACATTTCTTGAAAAGAATTTTCAAAATAATCATTAAAATATTTATGTTAAAAACGGTATAATTTAATGTCAATCACACCAAGCTAAAACTGCCACAAAAGAGCACACACTTAAAATTTTAAATACTATTTTCCAAAGTGATTGCCATCAGAAACACGCTGCACAGACATTCTCCAATGTGCGTGTGAGGTAGAAATGTGATTTACAAAATTTTGAAGTTGAGATCTTTTCATTAAAAAAGATTGGATCTTAAAATTCAATTAGAACACAATTAAATTTATATTTTTGACAAGTTCTATTTTCTAAGTTGATTATAAAAATACCAAAACAAGTCATTTTACCGACAACAACTCTTCTTTTATTAATTAATTGATATTAAGGTAATATTGACTGATTTCGCATGAAGATAGAGAATTCTTACTTTGTTTTGTCCAGTAGGAAGGGGGCTCTTTCTGGTTGATCCTGACGGGCTGGTCCTTCTTGGGCACCCTACAGGAAATACTGAAATATTTGCATCAAATCTTTTGGTATACAAATAAGTCGAAAGAAGTTTTCCATGTCATTTCTTTTGAGCCAATCAGCAAAAGCCCGACATCAAAATCTTTTCATGAACCCAGTGTGAAATTAGTGAGGGTAGATGTGATTGGCAGATTTTGGCGGTCAACGACAAGAGAATTGTATCAATAAACTTTAATCGTTGATGCATATATTTCAACATTTCCTGTAAACTTTAAAATATAAAAAAATAATTTCTCATAGACGCCCATACATTTACTGAAATCCTCGAAAAAAGCCGAATTTATTGAACTTCCTGCAGGGTGTTGGGGGGGGGCAGGGTCAGAGCCGTCTCATTGCCTCATTGGGACAGGTTTCCAGTGCAACGTGGGATAGGGACCCCTGTGAACTGAAAAGATTACTGTCCTCAAACTTCGGATGTGGTCGGTAATAAATAAATTTAGCCTATCGAGATGCATGGGGAGATTCTTTTAAGATTTAGTCTAAAATGCCTTCGAAGCTGTGAGCAAACCTATCTGGCATGAAAAAGTGAGGCACCACCGGTGGGGCTCAAAATAGTTCCTGTACATTGCCTATCCCAAAATGAAAACAACATCTTCACAAGGCAGAATTTAGGAATTAGAATGGGGGGGGGGGGGTCCGCAGTAACTTTCACACATCTCTAAATTTTATTGGGGGAGGATTCAAAGTAACTTCCACACGTCCTCAAGGTTTTTTTGGGGGTGGGGGACTGTAGTAACTGTCACACATCCTTAAGTTTTATTGGGGAGGGGGTTTTATAGTAACTTCCACACGTCCTCAAGTTTTATTGGAATGGTCCTATAGTAACTGCCACACATCCTCAAGTTTTATTGGGGGAGGGGGGCATTGCTTGAAATGATCGCTCTTTCGGCTGTCCAGTGATTTGCACAGATACTAATTCACAATGTATTTTGTTCATTTACACCTCGACAATGCTTAGTACAAGGTCATTGATTAACTGGTTGGCCATATTTGTCGATAATTGCTAGTAATGTCCATGTTAGGTTTACTTCCACACACCCTCAAGTTGTCAACGTAACCCCCAA
>JBCAUG010699755.1:0-13514 GCA_038406175.1 Haplosyllis leylae | reverse complement strand
GCTGGTCGGCTGGGGCATGGTATATATACAAGGTCACGCAGTGGCCTTGGCCTTGGTCGGGAGGGACTCCGACAGGTGGAGGCCCCCAACTATGGATATGTACATCGGGTTGCATGTTTGGACAAAATGTACCGAGTGCCTGTCTAGTTTAACCGTTGGTTTTGCAGGACCCGGACTCCAAGCTGTCGAGGATTGTCAAACTATCCGGAATCATATCTACCGTCACTTGTACATTTCGTGCGATAAAATATTAAAAACTTACCAACTCTTGAGATCTGAGTACAGACAAGTGACTGGTTGTAACTAAAACATTTTCCTTCTGGGAATCGTATTTCTCACATATTTTGATACTTGGTCGTCGCATTGCATAATGCTGAAGGTTCGAAGCCGATAATTGACTGGCAAGGGCCGCACTGATCTTTTCCGCGTGGTCAGGATGTAAGAGTTTACAATTATTTTTGTAGACTTTATGATATCAATCAATGGACTATGCAAAAGTTATTGATGAAAAGATTATTTGCGAAGAAAAAGGGATAATGGATGCTTAACGCTGGTGCCAAATTATACATAATGTAATTTGGTCGTGTTTCAAGCAGTGTCTACAACATAGATACATATACATTCTGTAGCCAATTTAGGGAAATTCTATTCATGAAAATGATGTATAAATCATGAAGATGTGCTACATAATCTGCCTTTTGCATACATACATCAGATACAAGGGAAATCCAATCTGCACTTTGAGACACGAATACACGCATGTACCTTGCAGATCTATTCCTCATTTCATCTGCTCAAATATTAGTTCTGCGTTGGGTGAATAGCTTTGCGGTATGGCCTATCATGCCCCTTCCTGGTCCAGCTTGCAGTGTCTCGGCAGCGGATACACAGTTGCTCCTGCTAAGCCCCCTTCTTCTATCAATGTTTACGCAGAATATAGCAGATATGGATATTTGTCTTATACAGATTGAAAAACATTTGCAAAGATCGTTTCTCCTTGAGAGGCCTTGCTTGTCATACATCCTACTCATATTATACGTGAGCTAGCACAAAAACTTAATCCACCAATGACAAACTATCGACATTTACCATCTCCATAATTCATATCAAAAGAGGAATAACTTTCTTCTCTTACTGGCGTCTTGAAATGAAATATTCATATACATTGTTTCAGAATCAATACAGACAGAAAATCTGTGCGTATCAAATTATCATTCATGCGCCTAACCTTCCTTCACAAGAAACCAAACGTAGTTGTTGCGAGAGAAGCAAAAGCAGTCAAAGCTGCTTTATTGGGTTGAGGCCTAATTAGGAAACAAAGATACAACACACAAAAAAGGTACAGAAGTCTCCAACATTGACTTATTACACGGCACTTAGTGTACCTTTTCATACACTGATTTTGTAAGCCATATAAATACAGGACAACATATGCCATAATCCATAAGTTATGATTTGAAGCTAATCCAAGTTTGTACACACCCTCTATTACATACAACTGATTACACTGCATTATGATAGCTAATTGCAGAGATTACAGACTATGGAGTGATCTTAATATCTATTTATCAAATATTCATACACAATTTCCATAAGTTCTGCTTCCAACCTGGCTACTGTGTGTACTTTGTGCAACCAGTAATCAATGCCCAATCATTTCTGATTTGTAACCAAAGTAAATTGTAGATATTGCTTGAATTGCATGAGAATATCGACGTCAATTTTGTGACCGCTCAAACACAAATAAACATGTCCAAATACCTCTAATTTCTGACATTTCGCAATAGAACAAACACTGATGACTTAACTTACGTAATTATAATAATAGTTGTAACTCTCAGATAATAATTTGTCTCCCAAACATAACTTTATGAGAAAAAAATAAGCAATCTAAGCTGTTTGTTCAAGTATGACGCGGCGGGAATCTGCGGTGGTGGAAAGTGGCTTCCGTGCGATAGCGGTGCAGCTTCAGCAGCAGAGCGGCCTCAGTCCGCCGACTGCAGGCCCTCCCTCAGGTCGCCGAGAAAACTTCAGCTAAATGAAGTCGTTTTTCCTGGTCGACCTCTTAAGCCACAAAAATACAATGTATTATCGGCAACAAGATTTCAATTTATTTTGTTCTTGAGCTTCTGTTGATCTGTGTTCATTCAAAAAATTAAGCCATACTTCGCGATGAAAGGCGCAAAACCCTTATCTGCAAACTGTATGTATGCATCGGTACCTGAACTGCTCCACAAAGGTTTCTTCATTTTCTTGATTGTTATCTAAAATCTTTCTTCAATTAAAATTTCTCTCAGTTGATCACTTACGTGCATGCGATGCGATCTGAAAATCTTTGAATGATTGTATCGCCCAATATTACCAAGTGTCGCTTCTCTGGACTTTAAGTATGAGGGCGCCACAAGACAAGGCCTTCGTAGAACAAAACTTCAAACAAGTCCATAGGTAATTGGGTTTTTAAATATGCCCACATAATTTAGACCCCTTCTTAAAATCTAAACGTACTGTATTTTTGTATTTAATTATAGCAGATGAAACAGGGAATTTCACTGATAACAAGTATTTTCACAAAACCTTTTAATTATCGCTTCTCGAAGGGAAATTTGTGTACTTTGTTCCAAAATATGTTCTTCAGTTTTGAAATATTAAAAAATGATAAGGCTTAAATAATGTGTATTTGTGTCAAACTATTTCAACCAAAGTCACGCATGATTCCTGGAAATACTAGAGGAATAAACCATGCCGATTCACGGATGTGGGAGAAGTGAATGATGAAGGAATTGCGTTTCAATACAAACTGTAAATCTCTTATTACCCTAAATTTTAACTAGAAAAAATAGATATCTAGCAAAAATCTATGTATTATAACTACTATATTCTTATCTAATGTCTTGTTACTACACTGAAGGTCTGGACACAAATAAAAAGTAAACAACTGTCCAAAAATACTACGGGCCGCAATCAGTCTTATTGTCAGTTCCAAATGCGCAAAAAAATCATTGATAAAGAAGCTTATAAATGTACACCTTACCATAAAAAATAAAAAATCCTTCATGCATCTTGCTTGAAACTGAGCTTGAAAGTCCAAATTGAGGTCCGAGACTTGTTGAAAACAAAAAAGTCCAAAACTTTTTCAAAGTCCTTTGAGCTGCGGCAAAGTCCTACTACTGTCCAAAAATTCCTTCCTGATTTAAAAGTATATCCTTCAAATTGTCCTTGTTAGTTCAGGAAAAAATAATGTCATTCTTCAGCTGGGAAAAAGATCCACTGGTGAAGTTTAGTAAGTTTGACCCCTCTTGTACGTCGGTGACACTTCAGGATTCCACATGCCGATGCACTGGGCTGCATCACTTTTCTAAAGTGCTTCAAAACATGACCAACACAAACAAAAAGTGCTTTGGACAGAAGCGATTGAAAGATAAAAAACTTAACCTACCGTTTCCCAAAATACTAAGGCCATCTTCTTCTTCTTCTGCGTCTAAGTGCCGAGGTTTGGTCTGTTTTCGGCGAGACATCCTCGTGTGTTGTGAACCTCTCCACTCGCCTGTCGATATGATGACAAAAGTTTTGGCTGTAGCAAAATGTATCTGATTTATACACAGAGGTGGCCAGTGCGCATGTGTCGGAATTATGATTATCAATAATGCACAACGATTATCATAATCAAATTGCGGCACGGGCTTTGATTGGTTTTGATGCTGAGTATCTCCCTCCGTAGGCTCTGCCTCCTTTCTGCCACTTATTCACTGTATTATGTCAAAATGATTTTGTCTATTGCCAATGGGTGCGCGGGCAAGTATGAAGCATATTGGAGTTTGCGAGGGTCTATAAGACTGCCGAGTTCTGCTGAGTGTTGTAAGAGATGTTCACTGCGTGCTGGTCTGATTTGAAATGGCACTTGCATAATCCACTAGCATAAGTGGTAATGTGCTCGAAGCGTCCACGCATCGATGCTTTTCATTAAGGGGCCATTCTCTAGGCGCTGATGATAATTTAGATCTCATTGAAAGAGGGAAACACAACTGGCCCACTGCGTATTGTTATTTTAACAATCACGTGATTGGGTCGGCCTATGAACAGAAAGTTAGATATTCACTTACAATTTATAATTTAAGGTTTAATACGTCACGAAACGAGGTGCCTAAAATGGAATTTTATTACGGCCTGGCGACTTTGCATAGAATTTATGAGTCCCATTTTATGTAAATAATACCTTTTCAAAGGCTTCACTCTGGCCACATTTTATTTATGGCTATAATCCTTTAGAGAGACAGGATGTAATATAACCATATTTGCTTTTTGAGAGAAGTATTATACAAGTTGTATAGAAAATGGATTAAAATGGAAGAATGTAAAATTCACCCTCGGGCACATTCATATGCAAGTTTACTAAACCTTTGACAAACTTTTGCTCCTTGCCCTTATGTCAACACACATAAAGTTGATTTTGAAAGCAGAAGGACATTGAAACATGTAGTTTTTGATTATGCTTTTCAGGAATGTATAACCCCCCATTTCATTACTATGCATTAGACAGTTGAAAGGAAACTAGTTTATAGTCTCAGACTCCTCTGGCAATATTACTGGTACGGAATAAAAAATAAATATCTTTGAATTATCATTACTTAGACTACCGCATTTTAAATTAGCAATTTGATACATACAAACACCGGGGTGACTTTTTCTGTAAAAAGAGATTAAGAATATGTCATTTAGGGGTGATCACTTTTATCTGTCATCCTCGTGGGCGAATAAACTATTGCTGTATATGATGTTTCAACTTTATTACACGTATTTGCTGTCATTGCATATGAAGAGAAGTTGAAATTCTATAAGGAGGGCTTTAAATTTGATTGTACGTTTCTTGAATATCAATGGGCATGCACTGAATAAAAATGAATTAAATGAAAGTTAGATATCGGTGGAAAACATAATTTGATAGGGGACATTAATGGCATTGTTATTGTATTTCTTAGGCCTCCGGGTATGGAAGCATAGCAAAAAAACCATTACTCTAATCATAAATCAAGAAATCATTTTTATCCTACAATGATACTTCCCCCTGTATTTAGAACAAATTTATTATATTCTTTCCACTCCTGCGCACTCACACAAAGCATTAGGTACAAAATGAGAAATTTATGAGGATTTTAGAGGTATCTCATTTTGAATTCTCACCATAAGATTCTATCTCTTGGGATTGCTGTCGAAATATGGGTACTTTTTATCCAAGCGAAGTGCACAGATCATGAAATTTGACCATTTTAGTTGGATTGGTTGACCTCTTACATAGTTTCAGTATTAAACATTGTATAAGGGCGTTCATCTTAATTACGCACCAGTTTAATCATAAAACTTGTGGACAATGGTTTGATATAATTACAGACTGTGAAGAGGCTCATCTTAAGAAGAACAAAGTTACGTAACAATGAAACCTTTGTATCAAGGAGACGTGACATTTAACATTTTAAGAACAGGTTATTGAAAACCAACCATCCGTGGCTTTCTATGCTCCGTAATACGTCAATATTTAAAGCTCGCGATGAAATTAGGTATGGGAATTTCTATAACTTTAATATGTCTGTACTTCAGTGCGAAAAATTTATACGGTCAAGTGGACCCCTGGCCATTCAATTCTATCTTATTTATTACCCTTAAACGCACAGATATGAGGGTCTTATGTAATCTATTTAGCTGACCACCATCAAGAGGGTTATTAATATATTTTATTCTTTTCTATCAGGATAAATTTCAAAAGATGCATTTTAAGTTCCATCAAGTCGAGGAAGCAAAAAATCACACGAACTGTGACGAGCAATTCCTATCGATTGACATGTATGAGATACTTATGAATGGCATATGTGTCATAAACTTGACATTCTTGGCATATTTATGAGTTAGTTAACTCTCTATAGCTATGACATACTAACATATGAGAAAACAAGGGAATAGTATGGCGCAAACAAAAGGTTGTATGACAAAAGTTAAAAAAGAAACAATGACAATACCTACAATGGTGTAATAGGTAATAAGAGTTAAATACATTATACAATTGCCTTATAGTGTCGATGTAAAAATTTTAATTCCAATTTGGAGTGGCGTCCAGGGAAAATAATTACTATTGTTGTAAGCTAATCAGCGCCCAACGACGCAGTACAAAATAGCCAATTTTCAGATTTCATTATTATCAGATAACATAAAAGCATCCCATTATGTAATGGTTAAGTAAATACGCCCATATAATTCTATAAATGTCACAATTATTAATTAAGAATTTATTATGGTCACCAATTACAGATTAATCTCAATTACAACAAAGCTAAAAAACTCTTCTCCCGCACAAAAGAACTTTAATAATTAATACTTAAGACTATCTTGTCTCAAACATTTTTGCCTTTTACAGGATGGTCAATGCAAAGATTCAGTGTCTTAGACAATTGATTGAAACATCTCATATATCTTACTGGAGTCCCGACAAAGACAATAAAGAAGGCAGACATCAAATTTGGCAGGCAGCTAAAGCAGTTTGGAAGTAAATGCAAATGGTCAGCAGATAGCTGCTATTAATTTTCATAAAGGTGGAGTCACCAAGACCTGGGAAAAAAGTAATGTCCTGAGTCCGGCAAAGATTCACGCAACTGCCAAGCAACTTATTTATGGGATTCCTCTCAGCATTCACACTGTCCACTTCTTTTATGCCCCTCCTTCCAATTCATATTTATATCTATGGATTGTGAGCGGACCACAAGCCTTGCGCAAGGTGTAATATTGATCAAAACGATGCGAGGTGCGCTCCCTCAAGATGCTCGCACCAAAGCATCATTTCTTCAATGTGAAGCTGGACTCTAGCTTTGTCCAAAATGTATGGCCAAACGTATTAAAGTTTATTTCTTCTTGAAGCAGCTCAAAGCTGCCATATTTGCCACAAAGTGCGAATTAAGTTCCTGATATGTTGAAGAAAAATTTTACAATTCAAGTTTTGCGGAGCCACGTCTAAAATTTGACCTCCTTTCAGTTTGAGAAGAACGGGCTTTGTGTGGTTTGCGTCAACACAGTTTTCTTCCATTTGGAGAAATACCCAAAGGCAGGGAGTCATCTTTCCATTGAAAACAATTTCCCTGTGTGGTCAGTCTGTCCACATCTGCTCTGTTCTTCCAACTTTTTACCGCCTGGTGTGACGTGTAAGTGATTGCAATACCTTGGATAAAACTGTTTTACAAATGGTTTCCATGAATTTATAGCTGCTGTCAAAGGTGAACGAAACTTTTATAGTTGATCTTGAGATTCTGAATGGTAAACACTGGGTATCAATTACGATTCATTATTTCTGCTCTGTTACTCAAAACCTTATCAAGATTAGTTGATATTCATGGATTTGCATTGACATCCATATTTAAGCGAAATAACGAAAATGGAGTAATTGTATTGCCAACTAATATTGCTGGATACCCGGGCACAAATAAACATGCACGTGACCAGAGGACTATGCTTCCGATTTGTTCCAGAGAAAAGTACCCTATTTTAACAGTTACCTGTCACATTTTATGCTCTGACCTTTGTTTATGTGTCCATTATTCACCAATACAATGAACATGGAGACTTGATTTGTCATGATTTTATGCATATCTCTGGAATCAAGTATCGTGTTCCCATACCTTACCAGACAACTAAAGTGCTTAATTTGGCGCATCGAATTATCCTTCCTGTCAATTTTTGCACCATTTAAATCTATATCCAATGAAGTAAAGAGAAAATAAAGCTTTAGTAGAACGGTAGTTTGGCAGCAGCGAATTCGGGAGGGGTCAAGGGTGGCCACTGAAAATGTTTAGAGTCTGCAACTTTAGATTGTCAAATAAATACACTAAAACCTTGATACATTGTTAAACTATTGTTCAAACTGAATAATCCATGCAAAAATATACAAGGTTGCCACATTTGAGTCCATTCAAAATTCTCTGACATTTCCCTGACAAAATAACAAATTTTCCCTGACAATTTCTTTTATTTTTCATTCCATGAAAAAACAACTTTTAACTGTTATTAATGTCTAGCACCCAGGATTTTTGAAAGGCAAAAGTTTTAACAGTAATTATCAGTAGACCTTACGTTTATATTTGCCAAGCAGACATTTACATAAACACAACCCAGGTGGAGCCCTTATCATGTGATGGAAGTTTAAATCTAAAAATAATGATATGACATGACTTTGATGAGATGAGGACTGTATTAGACAATGTGAGGCAAGAAAGAACAGTAGCAAATATTGGTGCAGTGAAATGTCAGGCAGGTATAATAAGTTACAAGCATGAGGAATCCCTTTGGTCCAAAAGATTTTTGGGTGAAGATGCACCAGATAAACTCAGAAGTAGTGTATTATTGCTGATTGGTATCAATGTGTGTCTTTGTACAGTTGAGGAACATTATTATTTGAGGTGAGAGACAGAAATTCAAAGAAGTAAACTTAGTTTTGTTAACAAACCCAGAGTTGTCAGGTGCATATTATATCAGGAAGATTGTATAACTAAAATGCATGACAGGGGTCTATAAGACATGAGGTGTGACAGGAAAGAGGTCTAGATTTACCCTAGCAATATAAACATAGATTGCTGTCCTGTAAGACTGATTCAGAAATACTTGTCTCTTTGCCCAAAAGTTACCAAAAAGCCAAATTTTTACTTGCAATCACTTCAAAAACCAATGCCAAGTCAGTGGTACAGTGTTTAGGTAGTTGGTCAAAACTCTATTTCTAAGGTTGTCAAAACATTAATAGAGGAGGCAGGTATTACTGGATTCTTCACTTATCACTGAGCAAGATGTACCAGAGGGACTAGACTGTTTAGAGCTGGGGTTGAATGTAAACTTGTCAAAGAAACCACAGGGCACTCTTCTGATGCCATAGACCAGCGACCAGCAGAGGGAAGCTATGTCAAAAGTTATTGCTGGGACCCACTTGATTAAAAATAATGAGGGTGAAACAGTTGCACATTTGGGGATTTCCCAGATCTACAGGTATTCACTTTGAAGTGCCACATATTTATCACACATTTTTCTTCCTGGAGTCTGTTACGGGGTTTCACCAAGCTCTTCATTCATAGTATGATTTTATTTGTTTCTTCTCTGTGTGTTACTGTGAGAGTGTTTTGTTTGGTTTTTTTGTATTCCATTTGCTTATCTGGTTTCTCTCCCCCTTTGGAGTTCATGGGTAGTGAGCACCAGATCTTGCAGAGTTTATTTGTGCTGGCATAATCAGGCAGTGTTGTGGAAGACTACCACTTTATTATAGCCTTTACTGTTTTATTAAGTTTTGACAGATTTTCCATGCTTTGTTAGTGCTGACCTTGGTTGTTGGGGGCATGTGTTATAACATTTTAATTAATTTCCCAGAGAGTTGTGGTGTTGTCATGTGGTCTCTTGCATCAGTTTCCCAGGCAAAAGGTTGAGTGTTATTGGTCACTGGATTCATGTGGCATGATAGGGCACACTTAGGTCGCTAAGTCTGTCATATTAGTGTTGGGGCTCAACCAAGTTGGTTGCTGAACTGCTATGGTGTTCTTTAGCTGGCATTTAGAGTTTGTTTGGATGAAGATTTTTTATCACTTTTGATTCTGCAGTAGTTGGTCTTGCAGGGCTGCATCATTCCAAGTGTGTGTCCAGCTATACCCATATCCATGAATGACAACTGGAGCTGAGTTGGAGTGTATTAGATGGAGTTTGTATCTTTCATCTAGACTTAAGAGTTTTTAACTTTGTGGCTCATGGGACTGTATGTGGAGCCTTGTTCTATTCTCACAATGGATAACTGGGTTAGTGAGGATAGTGTGGGGCCAGATTGCCACTTACTGAACATTTGGAGAGCCCTATGCAGTTCTATGTTGTCTTGGGGGTTGGCACAGATGGGAGCTAACTCTCTTGATAGCGTGGTATGGTATTTAAGGAACATTCACTGTGGATGCGGTCTTTGTTACTTCAGACCAAGGGCCTTGCCTTTTGACCCTGTCCAAGGGCTTTAGCCCATGGACTAGGTTTCAAAAGGCAATGCCCGAGGTCTGAAGTTAACACAGACCAAATCCAAGGTGATTGTTCCTATTCTAAAACAAGCCAAAACATGAGCAAGATCTGATGCTTACTTTCAAGGGAATTTGCCTTTTTTGAGACTGGAGTGAGGAGCTTGTTTACACAGCCACCATGACACTTTCTTCCGAAGACAGCCGACTTGCTCATGGAGAGGCCCGAAAGGCAAATTGGCTCATTGCCAAGCGGTCTGGGTTGAAGTCAACCTAGACTGCACGGTCTTGGTGAGCCAATCTAGCCCGTTGCTAAGGTCCCTAGCAACAAGAAACATGGCCGCTGGTGGGCAAAATGCTCTTCGCTTCAGTGTCTAAAAAGGCAAATTTCCAGGAAACTAAGAGTGCTATTGATCTGATTTTTTTACTGAATATACCTTACATTAATGTCTACTAATTGCCAGCGCTCCTTTTAGTTTCCTGGGAATTTGCCTTTTTATACACCAAAGCGAAGAGCATTTTCCCCAGTCTAGGTTGACTCAGACAATGTGCATCGAAAAATCTTGGACTGGGCCATCAGAGATGTGCCCACCGTGTTAGAATGGGTAATTCATGCCTATGCCATTTCTGCACTATGTACAGGATGTAAAGAGGTTAACTATGAGTGATTTGTGGTGCAGTTCCATGGTATCATGAAGATCAGCTGTGTGGGCAAGGGAGCATTTTCCTGGTACCATGGTATGCACTACATGTCTAAGCTACTAGATTCATGACTGTATCCTTTGTCATACTGTTTTTTTTATAATAATTCTGAACTTTACTCCATGGTTTTGTTCCTTTTTATAGATGTTTTGTTAGTCTTTCTGGGTAGGCCTGAAGAAGTCACATGCCAAGAAGATAATCTCTGAATTGGAAGCCTTCTGGATGTGCCTGGTGGAAAGTGTTCTGTTTCTCACAACTTTTTGCCAGTCTGTATTAAATTTCACTATTTTCCATTCTTTATAAAATTTGGGTTGTAAGCTGTCTGCTGTATAGTTCTGTATGATTACTTAATCATTGATCTTTAATGGGGGTTATTTTCAATGTTTATCTTGTCTTTGTTTGATCTGTTTTTCTCTATTTCAGTGACATGTGCTTTCCAAAGTTTGTGTAGTTCTTTGATGGATATGGATCCATCAGTGTTTGTGATGGCTATCCAGCCAGGCCATAGTTTGCTCCAAAGGGAATTGCTCCCTTCATATCCAAAGTGCAACAGAAAAGGTGAGTACTGCTTTGACGCACCAGGAAATATATTGTAAAAGTCTGCAGCTACCTGTATGGCTTTCTGCCGTGGCATCTTTGGATTATCATCTGGGGTCATGTGGCTCATAGTCTGGACCAGTGGTCTGCCCTTCCTTCCCCTCCTGCAAAGGATCAGGTAAAACAGAATTTAGGAAGGACCAGCCAGGAAGCATGATCTACCTCTCCCTCAGAAGGACCAGGTAAGAAGGACTAGTCGAAGGACCACCCAAGAAGGACAACCGGCTGGTCTAGAACCATCAGCAAGTCTAAGACGGGGGGCCGGACATGGTCGGTGTGTCTGGTAATGTTAATGCGAGGTCTTTCTTGTCTCAATGTCTGATTTCAAAATAAATGTAGTTGAAACAAACGTGCTAATGAATTAATCCACAGAGCAGAACACGCGAAAATATTTTTTTCAAATTCAGAAAACAAGCAAATGAATGGACAATACAAGATGGATAAAGTCTGTTAAGCTCAATAATTTATCCCTGGGCAAAACGGTCATCTGCTGAATTTTTATTGGGTTAAATTCCCTTTGAAGAGTTGGTCAATAATTCCCCAAATCTGATATAAAAGGCCCTAAAATTGCCGTTTTACTGTTTTCGCATTCAGTTATTCATCAGTGAAACCGGAGACTTTTGTAATCGTCCCACATTAGGCGTTGCTGCAGTGATTTGTATTTATAAGGCGCAATGTAACTTAGACATCTCTAGGAGTAGTTGATTTTAAAATGGATTCTGATGGGGGTATCTCGCATATTATTGACAAATTTGAGACACTTACGGCAGTTAAATGTCTTGGAATCTGATAAAAACGCTTCAGGCCAGTGGACAAAAGCCAAATATTTCACAAAATGAAGAGGCTGTATGGATTTCAAATCCAATTCTTTGCCACTGCGCAGATTTATTTTCGAGATGGTACAATGCCTTGGAGCAAGGGATTGTCGCGGATGATACATATTTCATGCATTAAGAAAATCCCAGCACAAGATACAAGAAAAGGCAATAAATATTGACTTAAAACTTAAGTGGTATAACACACATTTATGAAGCAACCTGCTCTCTTTGTCTTCTGTTTCCTCAACGTTTTATGAGCAGGAAAGAAAGAGAATAAAGTATCAGATTATTATGGTCTATAACTTGCCTTCAGGTATTTGTCCATTATATTCTATCTCTGACCTTGTGTGCACATAAGTGTCTATGTTCCATGATGAAGTTTGGACAGTGATATAGAATTCATATTTGTAATCCCTTAGATGTTAATGTCATGACTACTAAACACTGGACCAATGAGCTGTCAAACAATTGTCCCCTGAATGTAGATATGGTCAATTCTTCTTGTCCAAATATTTGAATCATAGAGAGAGTATAAAGAAGCCTAACTAAATATTCAGGATTATGATGGAAAAGTATAGTTCTGTTTGTTTTCCCTGTGCGACCCCCAAATGACCGTGGGTACCATACCTATGCTGACCAGATAAATACATTGTCAAATATTTTGTTACATATTTTACATATTTTATGCTTTCAGGTATTAACATCTCCCGGGTGTTTGGTCAATCTTCAAATTTGAAAGAAGCACAGACCATAGTATGCACTTTGCAGTCGATAGCAAGATCATATTGAAAAAAGAAATTTGATCATTTAACTTATGTTGACTTGATGCGATTGTATTAATCAGAAAGAATGAAAGATTTTCACTTGCGGCAGACAGGCTGATTTACAGATGATCAATATTTGCAAAAAAAAATGACAAAAAAGTCCAAAAGGAAGTGGTGTAAACTGCCTATTATTATGGTTAAAGAAGGTTACGTGTAAACACAAACCATCTGAAAACAATCACTCCAGATTTATATAAATCCATGCACAACATCTGCAGTTATGAAAGGGAGATAATTTATAAACTTGCTATTGTGTCACTGAAATTACTCAATAATGTATTATTTTTGTCAAAGTCCAGAAAATATCCACTACTTCAAAGAACTAGACAGGTACTGATTTCCTCGTAATCACTTTCCATGAGTTCTTTCAGTAAGTTACTTTATGTGAACAACCAGAATATATATTTGGTGACTCGTAGAGGTACCTTATTGATGGAATTGGGGTTGCTGCATGACTTTTTTGGGAATTTTTTGCACGCAAGGTGAAAAATATTATTTTCACGTGGAGGGGACCACACGCGAGGTGGGATTGAAACAAACCTTGATATGGAAGGTGGGGGGGGGGGGCA
>JBCAUG010699644.1:0-11583 GCA_038406175.1 Haplosyllis leylae | reverse complement strand
CACCATTACTAACATACCACAGGATAGATCGAAATCAAAGGAATGACAAAAATGCCACTTATAATTCCAGATGTTTCCTTAAATAATATAACATCATAACATTAACAACATTCACAATTCTGGCATGTAAACTGACATCACTGGTGAAACAATCAGCTGATTGGATACCCAATTATCACAAAACTGCCAGAACGTTTTCCCAAATCACCTGGGCCCCTCTAATCAATCACTAAGCTGGCTACAAACGAGCCAGCAATAAGCGCATTGTGAAATTGTTCTGGTGCGGAATGTTTAGAACATAAGTTTTTGGTAAAAAAAGAGGTGTCAGCACATGTTACAACAAAAGCAGTATGTTCTCCAACAAACATCTTTTTATTGTGCATGTATAAATGTGTTGTGAAAAACCTGGAAAAAGTGTAAAATGTAAAATGCAGCCTGCGATTTCAGATCAGGAAAACATAGCCCACAGGTGACTATCAGGTTTTCCCTTTTGACATTTGACAAATTTGTTAAATTAGTTAAATTACTAAACAGTGCTGTCACTGTTGCTCATTTATATTGATTGCTATTGTTGACTACCACAATTTTGAATTGCGTTTAACTAATTTAGTAAATTTGTTAAATGACCTACCATTAAGAGAAAACTCGAAAGGAGAAGTTAAGGATTAATAGTACGCTGTACAATGTTACAATGTAATTGGCCATCATGTTTGAGTTTTTGGATTTGTTGACTATGTTTGAGGTCCCAAAACCAGATGCTGATTTTCCTGTTTTCGATCATAGCTTTCCAGAAACAATTCAGGCTATCAATTTGAATTCACCCTGTTACTACACCAGCTCTGTGATAATAAAAAGAAAATATGGAGCATCTTATATTACCTCTAAGAATTATATCAAATCCTCAGTATAATTCAAAGGAATAACAAAAAATTGTGTCACGACATTAAAGAAAATTCTCCCAGGTAAAATTCTAAGTGTATAATATTTCACACCATGTTCATTACAAATTTCAAGAATTAACTAATGCGCTTGAATACTATTTTGAAGTAAAAAAAATCATGTAACTATGAGCGTCTTGGAGCGTGTCAATTTCCATAGTGACTGTTATTTGGATGTACCAGCTAGGTGCCCGTTCTTCGTCCGAGCTGTCGTTGTCAGCCCTGTTGTGAAGCACTGTGGCCTTGGTTGCCATCTTTTGACAGACTATCAGATAACCATTTCTAGCTCCTTTATGTTATTGTTTACCTAGAACCGATGTTTCTAACTGTAGTGTTGAGTGCTAGTAACCGTGCAAGATACAGTAACTATTGAACAGAGATAACAGCTTTCTTTGCAAAATGTTTCATTTGTGTAGCCCATGAAAGGATGCATACATAATTAACTAAAGACAAGCCAGAATAATAGTTTGAAATTCGAGTGCAAGGAAATCATTGCAAAACAATCACAATAACTAGCTTCAAACTGAAATTGGCCAAATACTTAGATCTATTGTAAATGACAAGGATTGCAAGTTTAAATTTTTTGTAATAATATCGCATTTATTAATAACAAAAGCTTCGAGATAACTTGAGCATTCTTGACAGAAGAAAACTGGAAAATATGGCTTATTTATTTACAGTGATAAATTGAAGACCACTTTGCTGTAAACTGCAACATTGTGGTCAGAGATGATTTATTCAAACAGTACAAGCAGCAGCAAATTTACATTATAATAAAATACAATAAACCATATTATCCTACGCCCATGGCGCGAGTCCCTATACTTGCCATTATAAAGCAGCGGGATGGAACTATCTGTTATACCCCTCCAGTAATACATACAATTGAATAGCAGAGGGAGAGAACTCAGCCATTTTGAAATAATTCCACCCCTTGCACATTTAATTCTCCCACCAAAACCAGTCACATGACTGTATCAGCCAATCAGAGGGCTCCATTTAGTCACATGACCCAAGATGGAGGCAAAGTGAGGTAGATCTAGATCTACTTCAAATTCAGTGTCTTTCCCTGGGGATGAGTAACAAAATTATTTCCCGAGGGGCTTTAGCAGGGCATAACTCTGTCTCTGTCCCTCATGTTCGTGATATAACTTATAATATATGGACACCAATACATATTATTATCTCATCGTGTAATATCAATAATCTTTTGCATTTGCGCACCATTTTGTACAAATGCAAACCATTAAATGTGATTTTGACTTTTTACTTACGTCAATGTATGAGAAATGTGTTCATTATAATTGTAAGGGCCTATTCATACCAAGCAAAAGTGGGACCAAAATCAAAGAACAATCAAAAAAAAAAATAAAGTAACCCTGCGTGGCAATGGTTTCCAAGCTCTCAAATGACGTCATGACGCCAGACCATGAAGCTAAATATGTGTACAAAAATAGCACTATTTCATCAAGAGGATCACTTTATCTCTCAAATTTTCATTCGAGAGCTAATAAACAAAGAAGCGACAAACAACAAAGATAATTTTCACTTTCCTTTGCACTTTCGCTCTGTGTGATGGGACCCTCAAATGCTTAAACTACTATTCATTGTAACTGACCTTTAGTACTGAAGTGAGTCAAATCAGGAGAGTGATTACGTAGACGTGGCATTTCCCCATTCGAGTATTCCCGCAATACACAAAGTTGGCAATGTTGATATTTTTGTGTTTGCCTAAACTTGAAGATATGACAGATAGAGAAATTCATCACATCGGTTAAAATTCAAAACACCACTACAAATGTAAATTTACTTTGAAACTCATCAAGTTCTTAACCGTTTCCAATTTATTTACATTAGTTGTACAAAAATGCCAACGTGGTAAACTTTGTGTATTAGGGGAAAACTTGATTACCGTGCAATATTATTCGTTCATAGGAACCACTGTACTTGTCCACCTTGAGTTTACCTTGACCTTTACATTTATAAACATGGCGATCAGCTGTCTTCTGAAGGATGGTGCAGTAAGAATGTAGAGGACGAAGTTACAGCTGTTGTTTAAAAAGTTAATGTGAACCAGAAGAGCCCAAATGAAGTTATGAAAAGCCTTCTCTGTTGGCCTGTAGTTGATTCCAATCCAGTTATTCTGTGTTATCCTACAAATGCAAAAGAGACAGAAATTTTAAGATTAGTATTATTATTTTTCTATTGGTAAAACTCTTCTGATTTGGTCCTCTTTTATTAGTTTGCATTGCTGCCGCAATCTCAGTTTGACTCAACTAATTCCACATTAAAACAAGAAAGTTCACCTGCGTGTACTCAAGACCCATACCGCCCGCCATGTAGCAAGTGCTCACTCTGCTGTTCTATCTTGGGCGGGGGGTACCCCCAGTCCTCTCCTAGGGGCAGGGGGTACCCCAGTCCTGCCCTGGTTAGGGTGGTATCCAAGTCCTTGGGTCTGGGATACCCCCAGAAAGGACATGGTACTGGAGATTTGGAAAAGGACCTGGGACAGGGGTACCCCTCCCCCCGGAAGGGACATGGGACCGAAAATCAGGAAAAGGACAATGGGACTTGGGTACCCGCCCCCGTGTGTGGACTGACAAACAAACTGAAAATATAACCTCCCATTATACTTCGTATGAAGAACATTACCTGTAAATAACAACAGGTCCAGTCGTCAGCAAAAAGACGAAGGAAACAGACAACAGGGTGAGAGTTATACTCGTCAACTTCACTCCTCCTTCCTTCTGATTCATGTTGTGTTTTCTGACGTAGTTAGAATGGACGATCTTTACTATAATCGCGGTACTTGTGGAGATTAGAATAATAAATGGTATAAGAGAGTAAAAGGCCAAGCTTATCCAAGGCCAATACTCTTTCAGGAAAACAGAGTATTTGGAGACACTGGTACAGTATTTACTGGATCTTCCTTGTTTAATTTCATAGGTCCAAAAGAAATGTAGGTTCAGTACCCCCATAATAATAGCTGTGACAGTCATAGTGATGATTTCTTTGGTATTTGAAGTCAGGGCTTTTGTTCTAAGAGGAAAGTAAATGGCGAGAAATCTCTCCAGAGATAAAAGTGTGATGATCCAGCTAGCGCAATTTCCATTCCAGAAAACAAAAAATCTACAAATAAGACAATAGAAATAAAAGAATTGTCCAAAGATGAATAACAGTTAGGTCTCTGCATTTTATCCAATAGGTATCATATGGACTGAAACGCAGTGTATTGTGTGTCTGCCTGTCTGTTGTCCAATTAATTTGGACAAGTTTGTTAATAGGCTTATGATGTCATTTCGTTAAAGTCTGCTGTCCTGTATTCAAACCCTTAAGGGGGAAATTGTTGTGCGAAAATTTGAGTTTTTTCTAAATAAATTTCATTGAATTCAGCGAAATCAGTGTAACATAACAAAATCCAAAAATGGTATGGTTCCTAAAAGTATTACCCAACTGGCAACAGATACATTACCATTCATAGTAATAGAATCTACATTTCCATAATTACCTCTGGTTAGATATCCATTGTGATTCACTACTGTGAATAGATACCATCCCAGAGACAATGATGGAAATATTTCTTTTACCACTACATCTAGAAATGTCAAATGTCAGAAATGACTGGTAGTCATACTACATCTGGATTTTGTTTTGATTAACTGAATTCGTGGAATTCAATGACAGTCATTTAGGAAAAACTCAATTATGTTGGTGAGCTTTTAGCATTGAGACATGTGAGAGCTTTGACTCTGGGACAATCACAGTAAAACTTAACTGGCAACTGAAAGAACCTTTAATACTTTTATTCGAGTTTTCCTTAAAATTTAATTCAACAACTGATCCAATATATTAAACCAATACAATTCTGGCAGAATTATCTATTTTACGAAAAACTCGAATGTTTACTATTAATGCTCTATAAAATCATTCTGTTCTATAATTGGTAACCACATCATTAAAATTGATCCGACAGGTGACCAATTAAGTTCTCCTCAATTAATCCCAACGAATCACTTATGGTGACAGGACACAAACAGATAATGGGGGATAATGACAATCAGATGGGGATTGTATTATTTAATTGTGTAAATATGTCACTTTGTATCAAACATGTTATTCTATTGGACATTTTGTTAGCAGCCAAAAATAATCCCTTGATTATGGGTTTGTTCAGGAGTGCATGAATTCAACTTCGAGCAAAACCTTTCATTTTTAAGAAAATGTTTTGCAACATATTGTATTATACACAGTCAGCACTTAATAAGCTAAATTGTTTTTATCTGAAATATTTCTGTGGCAACAAAGTTTAATCATGAGGGACCGCGGCAAGATGGAGGAGTGACAACACCGAAATCGCAAATGCTCAGAAAATACATCAAAATAACTGGATTATAAGAGGCATGGTACTAAGTTAAGAGCACAGGAAGTTAGAATATCATGCTGGGAGCCTGAGGAACAATATATACTCCAAGTTGACGGTATTTTGTATAAGTAATCGATGAAACATGGTGTTAATGGGCGATATTGAGAACAGTCTCTTTGTTCCGGCAAGGTCATTGATGTTCAGGTCAATTATTGTCGACTAACTATGGATAAATAGGATAGAAAGAGATATCAAAGAATGTAATAAGAAGGAAAGGATTAAAGGAATTTATTACAGTTTCACCATTACTTTCATTAGTGTTACAACTGAGGAATGCTAAATGAAAGATTAAAGTGCCATTCATCTATTGTGTTAGGAATATAAAGGCCAAAAGGATCATTTAGTGAATCGTGTTTAGCAATTAGTGTTATAGTGTTATAGTGGGAATAAACTAAGATGCAAGGTGTTAATAGTGTTAATGCACATGAGGATTATAAATCCAAACTTCGCCAGCGAAATGTATCATATACATCACAGGAACATATTGGAGATAACATAAAACAGTGTGTCACAACAGAAACAATCATTGAACATTTGGAGAAGGAAGATATAGATCCAGATAGCAGTATAGTGGGTGAGAATCCAGAGACACCAAAACAGCCTACACAACAGGAATCAGGACCCGAGGTACCGAAAGAAATACCTGTAGTGGACATAGAAGACTTTCAAACAGTCAACATGGATGACAAACTTAATCTACTGATGTCCGCAATCAACAAAATTAACACTACATTCCACCTGAAATTTGAAATGTTGAATAAAAAACTTTCAGACCCAGATGGCATGATCAGCAAATTGGCAAAGGTGGAAAAATCTTACGAAGAACTTTTGGCTAGAGTTGACGATGCCGAAGCATCTATCCCCCAAATAAATTTAAACAAGTGCAGAATTGACATACTGGATGAGAATGAGGACAAAAAAAATGAGAAGATTTCGAAGTTAACCGATGATGTAGCCACATTGAAAGGAATTGTTCAAGTACAAGACACAGTGCTCAATGAGTGCAAAAATAAAATTGTGGACTTAACAGCCAGAAGTATGAGCAACAATATTACATTCTCATCAATTGAAGGTGATACCATAGAAGAGAAGAACTGTAAGGAGAAAGTGTTAGCCTTTATAAGAGAAAAAATTAACATGGATGTGAAAGACGAAGAAATTGAAGTGGTGCACAGAGTCGGTAAACCACAAGGGGCTAAGCCAAGATTGATAGTGGTCAGAGGTACCTTCGCATTTAGAAGCAGAGTATTTAACTATACACAAAACCTCAAAGGGAAAAAGAATGCACACGGTGACTACTATAATGTAAAGCCTCAACTTCCAGAACCACTGCTTTCAGAAAAGATAGACAGGGAGGAGCGACTATGAGCGATCAAGAAAGCGAATAATTTGATACCAGAAGAGGAGAAAGAAAGGAGGGTTAATGCCTTTATCAAAAACAAAACGTTGATTGTGAATAAAGTCCCTCAAAAGCAGCATATTCATCCCCCCACGGTGCAGGAAATGTTTAATGTCACACTGGTAGAAGCAGAGAAAATGGAAAAGCTTGAATTTTCTACATCAAACACTTTAACAGATAAAGGTAGCAATTTCAGAGGGCACGCTATCAAAGTTCAAAACAGCACAGAAATCAGGCTGGCCTATAAAAGACTCAGGCTATTGTATCCAGAATCTCATCACATTATCCTTGGTTACACTGTTAAAACACATATAGGACATGCTGATCATGGAGAATTCGGTGTGGGTAAACGTCTGCAGAAGTTAGTCGCCAACACCCACCGGAATACTGTGGTTTTCGTTACTCGTGAGTTTGGTGGCATTCATCTTGGACCTAGAAGATTTGCACATATAGAACAAGTGGCAAAAGAAGCTCTCACTAACCTACACATCTGAGGACAACATTAGTGTGAAATACACAAACACTAGAAGATAGCTGTGACTTTCACGGATTCACTTAAGTAATATCGTTTAAGTGAATAGGATAATTACGTCCTTAATTCAATAGAATCCAAGGCTAGCACAGCAACTGAAAGACCAAGAACTTTTAAGAATTTGGAAAATAGATAAATAAAAGGTATATCAATAGTTGGAGCATAAGCGGTTCTTACATATATCAACATCATTCATCAACTCATCTTAGGTATGTATCTGATGAGAAGTCTTGTAAACTTGAGCTTATCTATGTATCTTCTAAATTTATTTTATATGTCTATCACTTTCCATTTTTCAGCCTTTATGTGTTATATTTATTTTTATGTTTCCATAAAATGTTTGCTGGTTAGACAAACGATAAGGAGTGCAACTACTGAGAACTATAGGGAATATTGTATTATTATTTTTAATTATGGGTGATAAACTTAAAATAATTACATACAATGTCAGGGGTCTGGGAGATGTAAATAAAAGAAGACAAATTTTTAAATATCTACATTGTAAAGCATATGACATTATGTTCCTACAGGAGTGTCATAACATTAAGGCCAACAAAAAATACTGGTCCTCTCAATGGGGAAACAAAATCTGGTTTGCAGCTAGAACAAATGATTCAAGGGGGGTGGCAATTTTGTTCAAAAAAGAAATTCAGGTGCAAGTACACAATTTAGAAATGGATATAAATGGGAGATACATTCTTTTATACATTACTCTATATAGAAAGAAGTGGCTATTAGCCAATATCTATGCCCCGAATCAAGATAAGCCTGAATTCTTCCAAAACATAATGAACAGAATCAAAGTCTACACACCTGACCATTTGGTATTAAGCAGTGATTTTAACTTAGGACTAGATGCTAAGCTAGACTGAACAGGGCCAACTTATAACAACAACGGCAAATTGGCAACATGGCTTAGTAGTTATTTTAAGAACAACAACATTACTGACACTTGGAGATTCATTAATCCTGACAAATTAGAGTACACTTGGAGAAGACTCCAACCGAAGTTGAGTTGTAGTAGGTTAGATTACATTTGTGTTTCAGAGAATTTAGACCAATTAATAGAAAACTCAAGAATTATACCAGGTTTCAAAACAGATCATTCAATAGTTGAAACTACACTATGTTTGTGTGAAAATAGTAGGGGACCGGGATACTGGAAATTGAATACAGGGCTACTATGGGATATTAATTATGTCAATGCTATGAACAAGCTCATTGATATCGAATTAAGTCAGAATTTACATTTGAGTTTTAGAAATAGAATGGAATTGTTGAAACTAGCAGTCAGAGGATCATCAATTCAATTTGCTGTGCGCAAAAAGAAATCCACTAGAAATAAGATAGATGCTTTAGAGAAACGGATGAGTAAATTACAGTCAGAATTAGATATCCCCAACCCTTTATTTAAGGATATTGAAGAGCAATATAGACTAGTTAAACACAAACTAGATACACTAATGCTAGATAAAACAAGAGGTGAATAATTAGGAGTGGGATGGCTTGGTCATATATGGGGGAAAGGCCAAGCAAATACTTTCTAAATCTAGAAAAGAATAGAGCACAAAGGAAAACAATTCATCGTTTAAAAACAGAAACAGGTACAATTATTGAGGGTAATGACATTTTGGAGGAAATTAAAACATACTATCAAAGATTGTACACCTCAAAAGGTAATACCTGTACCGAGTTTACAAATGAACTAGACATTCCACAGTTAAGTGAGGAATTAAAAAAAGAAATAGATGAACCTCTGACCATGGAGGAATTAGGACTAGCTTTATTCAAGCTGAAAAATGAACATAGTCCAGGGGAAGACGGTATCCCATGTGACTTCTATAAAGTATTTTGGAGTAGATTAAAGGAGTTCTACTTTGAGGTAATAAAGGAATCTATTAGAGAAGGAGAACTCCATGCTAGTGCTAGAAGAGGAGTTATCTCCTTATTAGAGAAACCGGAAAAAGATTTTATGTTCTTGAAGAACTGGAGACCACTCTCACTGCTGAACACATGTAATAAAATTTTTACTAAGGCAATGGCAATGAGACTTCAAAAGGCACAGACATCTTTAATTAATGAAGATCAAACAGGCTTTGTTAAAGGGAGACTATTAGCTACCAATATTGTAAAAATCATGGAAATCATCAACCATTGTGATGAGCAAGAAATAGATGTGGTGTTAATTAGCTTTGATTTCGCCAAGGCATTTGATACAGTTGAGTGGGACTGTATCTTTCATGTCCTGGAAAAATTTAACTTTGGCAAGAACTTTATTGATATGACTAGGGTCATTTTTCAAAATCCACTTTTTTGTGCATACAATAATGGTTACATGTCAGATTATGTACAGGCTACTAGGGGATGTCAACAAGGCTGCTGCTACTTGCAATAATTTTCACTTTCGTGGCAGAAATCTTAGGTTTAGCAATAAGAGCGGATAAGAATATCGAAGGTATAGAAATAAATAAGAAACAGACAAAATCAGGACAATTTGCAGACGATTTATGGGTGACACTAATTGCAAAAGAGGAAAGTGTCAATGCCATGCTCCAGTTGTTGGAGAAATTTTACACCTTCTTGGGCCTTAAATTAAATGCTGAAAAAAGTCATCTATTACGAATTGGTCCTTGGAAAGATTCTGAGGCACGATTGTATACATTAAAGAAGCTGTACTGGTCTCCGGGACCTATAAAAATATTGGGCTTTCAGATAACAACAGACATAGACAGACTGATAGAATACAACTTTACTAAATCACTAGAGAGAGTTGACGCCATACTTGCCCGATGGGCACATAGAAATTTGACATTAATAGGGAAAGTGACAGTAATAAATCACTTAGTTAACTCAATATTTATACATAAGCTCACTGCCTTACCTACCCCAGGCGACCCTTTTTACAAGCAGTACAAGGAGAGAATAACACGATTCTTATGGGGAGAAAGAATCCCGAAAATAGGGTATAATAAACTAGTGCAGGATTATCAAAACATTGGATTGAAATTGATAGATCTCAAGACGAAAGAAATATCATTAAAAGCCTCATGGGCAGCTAGACTCTATGATACTGATAACCCCACATTCTGTTGGTTTTATGACAAATTACCAATAAAAGATAGACATATATGGGATTGTAACTTGTATCCAAGGGACGTACATAGACTTATTGATTACAAATCTCTGAATGTCACAAAGCATATTTTATGGGCATGGTCTAAATTTAACTTTGAAGAAACATTGGAGAACCCAGAAATAATGCTTAACCAGAATTTGTATGGTAATTCCCACATACAATTAAAAGGAAAGGCTATTTTTGATCAACATCTACTTAGATCACCAATAACAAAAGTCATGGATTTATATAATTTTGCGGAAAAAAGATTTCTATCCTACCAGGAACAATGTCAAATGCAAAATATTGGTATAGATTATTTGTACTATTATGGACTGGTGGCAGCGATACCACGAATGTGGAAAATTATCATTAAATTGGTAGAGTTGGGCGATGCAATTGATATAGAAACATAAGTACAAAAACTTACAGGCACCTATAAAGTGTCAAATCAGATTTATTGGTCCTTGGTTACAACACAATTTCAGTCAACAGACACTGTTAGGAGATTATGGGAAAACAATTTAAAACATGCAATAACAACAAAGGAGTGGAATAGGTTGTTTATAAATTTTAGAAAAACAATTATTCCCTCAAAATTACAAAATTTTCAATTCAGATTGCTACAAAGGGCCTTAACCACCAATGTACCACGTAATAAATGGGATAATAATATTAATGAGCGATGTACTTTCTGTCAACAATATCCTGAAATGGTATTACACCTTCTTTTCCATTGTGAAAAAATTCAACCACTATGGGAAAAACTTGAGAAGATGATAAAATATTTTTACGATGTGCGAATGTCAATCTCTCCATCATTAGTGGTTTTGAATAACTATCAAGGTGAACAAAGAAATCAGATCAATCTGTTTATAGCGATAATGAAGCAACATATATATATGCCCAAAAATGTTTTCAAAAACAACCTTTATTCACAGAATTTATGGTCAAACTATCGCATTGGTACAATATCAAAAAACATTTTGTATATACTACAAAATCCAAAAAAACGGTTGAGAAGTTCCACATAAAATGGAACAGGTTATTTTAGTAAATGAGAAGGTGGTAAAAACTCTTTTTAATAGAACAACAAGAGGCCCAGGGGCTTTATGCAGAGCTGTTGTTGTTATTTTTATTTTAGATGTTTGAATGACTTTGATTGTATTTTTGTAA
>JBCAUG010699533.1:0-13519 GCA_038406175.1 Haplosyllis leylae | reverse complement strand
TTTTACAAGGGAAAAATCCCTGAAAAAATTCACTCATTGACTTCAATAGGTCAGAAAGTACTGATATTGACATTTTAGTCCGAAATTTTTGCTGTTCCTTCAGGGTGCGACAGAGAAGCACTAGCCACGAGCAATTAACAGAAGTGACGCATGTAGATTGCATATTCGAATGTCACTGATACCAAAGACAACGAAAGGAGTCATTGCTGATACCCAAATTCGATAATCCCCACTTACTTTTTGTACCACATGTATTCTAACAAAATACCTGTGGTTTCACCAATTACAAATGTTCATGATAAGATCAAATTTACATTTTAAGCCTGTATTTACAAAGACAAACTAAAGCAAAACAAATCCAGCAAAAATAAAGCCTCCACTGGGGATAGAACCCAGGACCTCTTGTGATCTACTCTGATGTCTTCCTAACTGTGGTAAGTTGAAATTTGGTCAGTATAAATCTTTAACTCCTTGTTAAAGTCATGTCCTATTCGAGTTTTTCACAAACACACAAAGTTGGAAATGTTGGCCTTATTGCCAACTTTGTGTTGCCACATATTTGCAGTTTTCTTCTTTATTTACATGAACTGATGTTAGTAAATGTGAAATTAGAAATCAAGGAGCATACGAGGATTACATTTTCAGAATAAATGCTATATTGGACTAGCTGATTTTTAATGGCAGAACTAAAACAAAGTTGGCAATGTTGGCATTCTTGTGCAGAGATTGTGAAAAACTCAATTGATTCTAGAAATGTTCCAAGTCCAAACGTGAAGTGGCGCATGAAGCAAATTTAAGTTTAAAGATCTACTATCCAACACTAGCACAATTGGATGAGCATCAGAGTATATCACAAGAGCTCCTATGCCCACTGGAGACAATTTCCTTTGCTGAATTTATTTTGCTTTAGTTCGTCTGATGTAGGCTTAAAATTATTATCGTGAAAGATGGCATGCTGTAGGTTCATATGACTTTATCTCTAGATCGGCACACCCATCACAGTAAAGTATCATCAAATTTGGAATTTTATTTTGATCAACCCGACATTCTTCTCTTGCCGTTTACTTGATGGCTTGGCTCCATCATTTATCGCTGTTAATAAAATTCAAAAACTTTAGTCTTCTTTTTCGAAATCTGTTAATAATTTGATCCTTTCAAGCACAAAATTCAAAATTTAAATTTCTTCTGATTTGCTTTGTCTTAGCGCAGTTCAAGGTTGCAAAAATCGTTGAGAAGTTTGTTAATCGAGTTTTTCCTTATGAAGATGAATTGTGTAAAATTCTGCAGAATTCTGTAGAAGCTGATAAATCATTGAACATGTATTGGGATCAATTTAAATTTTCTCTTTGTTACCCGTGTCTCTGTCGCAATGTGCTAGCACCTCTATCTCTTACACAAGAGATAGTGGGTTCAAATACTTTTTTTTTACAAATTTTTATTATAAATTCTGTAGAATTTCTAAAGAATTTCATTAGGCAAAACTCAATTCGGAGGTTAATTGCTGTTTTACTAATTCTCCACCATGATCTCCCAGTCACAATCTAGTTTTTTACGATAGTTATTCCTGTCATATTTGACAGATTTAGAGGTAGATTTCTACTCATTGCTATTATAGGTATTAAATATTTGACGAAGTACACACAATCTGGCAAGTACTGAGAATACTAAATCACACCTACCTTTACAATTTAAATTCTGATAACTCTTATAAGGTACATTTTGTTTCTGTCAGATTTGTTTATCGTGAAAAACTTGAATGTGTCCATGTGTGGCAAAATTCCATAATGACGTGTGCCTTTGGGTATATATCACTTGGGTTGTTCTGTCTGTGTGTGTTTGACTACCGAAACATGGATTTCATACTTGTAATGCCATGTTGGTAATAAAGTGACGATTGTTTAGATAGATAAATTCCATTATATTATCTTATATTTAATTAATAAAACGGAATGAAGTAAAGAAAAAATCGGAAAAACTTAAATGTTCAAGGTAAAACGACTCTGATGCTTGTGAAACAAATCATGGTAGTAATTTTATTGTGAAGCACACTGTTACATATAAGTCACGATATTATAACTATGAATATTAAAATTCATAAGATTTATTGAAATAATTAAGGAGACAAGATTACACAATTTAATTTACATTATTTTCTTTAAAATTTAGATATAAGTGATACATCTAATTTCTGTAAAGAAGGTTGTTAAACTCTGGCAGAAGAAGAACAAATTCAATATTCAATGAACCAAAGTTCAAATCTTTATCAACTGTTTTATGTAATACTTCTCTTTGAATTATTATTGTAGATAAAATAACTATGCAACGATGAAACACTAGAATTATGCATTCGTCAGGATCAAGTTCCGTTAGTTTGTTGGCACGTCACTGAGTAAACAGTTTATTTATAATTAAAATTTACTTGGAGAAACTGGAGCCGACCTGTGCGCGGACGAACATTGTTACAAGTACTTGAAGATTCCAAAGTAGTGACAAATATATATTTGTGATCCCCGCTCTGGCGGCAATTGCACAAAAGCACAAATAAAAGAGTGGTCAGTACTCAAAGAATAAATAACTATATTACCAGCTATTTTAGGAATACTATATTGCAGACGTTGTGACCAAAACGTTAAGTGTTATCCCTGTTGGTGTGTCCATTAGTACTCAAATTGAAATTATTCAATGGCCGCCAGCAGGTTGAAAAAAAACCTCACAAAGTACCTCAGATAGCTGGTATTGAGTCTTTTCCCCGTGACAATATTTTTATCTACTTTATGTCTTGCTTTTGCCCACATCCACAAATAAAATGTAATCTTGGATATGTGTGACTTTCTAGGAGTGTGTGTACCAACGGTTGAAGTGGTTGTTTAAAGATACTTGACGACATTTCAGACGTTGAAAACTTCTGTTACATCAGGAAATTTTACAGTTTTTATTAGCTGAGAATGTGACCACTCAGGATTGTCTTGTCAATTACTTGTGACAATGTTGCTTTCCACACAAAAAGTACTGAACCTTGTTGTTGGCTGACTTACAGTGGGATTCCATGCACATACGAGTGCTCCACCGCTTTCCAACGTTGCTCACTCCCTTGCAGTTGGCCAAGAAACAAGCTTCATAATCTCCTTCTCCGTTGAGGGCGCTCTCCTTGCACTTACTCTTACAACTCATGACCGAAGATCCACTTTCCATTTCATTCAGATTACCTCTTTCCAGGACCTTTTCAAAATCTGGATACCAGAGGCCATTCACGTTTCTTGATGAAGCTGAAGTCTCGTAGTCAGCCATGCTGTTCTGTGGAGCGGACAATTCGCCGGACCAAACTTCGCCAACTCCCAGCTTGCCTTGGTCCATACCTCCCTTCTTTTTCCTGCACTTTTCATAAATGCAAACTTTTCTCAAGAAACCAATTTGGTGATTGCAATTATCGAGTATGCAGTCAGTGTATTCCTCACTTTCTGAGTCTTTTCCACAAAAGAGCTGGTAGCAAATTTTGAGGTCCCTGTCGAAAAGTCCGCTGCAGTAAGTGGACACGCAGAACTGTTTCTTCGAGCTTTGAAACAAATGATTGTCGCTTCTGAAAGAAAAAAGAATAACAATGAAATGTAACTGAGTTAGTTCCTGTAAATGTTCCAAAACACTAGATAAAAGGCTGCTATTGTACCTGACACAAATCACACTGTTTTAGAAGGGGCGGGTGGGAGTAACGTCTCAACAATTTCCCTCCCACATACGGGAAAACCCTGTCGACGTCTTCAAAATCATTTACAAAGTACACTCTTACAGCAGGTACACATTTAAGGTCACATTTGATCACAGTAACCCATTTAAGTCATTTCGGTCCTCACGCTGCATATGTTTAAACAGGCCCCTTCCTTTAATTTGTTCAAGTAGCTTTTAGCATGGCTTTTACTTTGGTGTATTTAAACAAGGTTATCAGGAAGTTCTATGAGTACGGTCTTATTTAAATAAACTCGAATTGAATGAATATTCATTATGACTTAACGCAAGTCAGGACTCGTATTAAAATGAAAGTGTTCCGTGGTCTTAAAAAGAAGCTATGTGCAATTAAAGGAAATTGGAAGTCAAATGCAAATCACCTCTTAGAAATTTAATCGTAGCAATAACAAAAAATAAAATGAATGAAATCCAATCTTGCAGATGACAATCACTCCAAATATTATCTGACAGTTTTTCAGTTTCAAACGATATCCCATGTGCATGAACATTAACAAGACACCGTACATTGAACTAGTTCGTCAACCATGTTT
Organism: Haplosyllis leylae; assembly: GCA_038406175.1. NCBI lineage: Eukaryota > Metazoa > Annelida > Polychaeta > Phyllodocida > Syllidae > Haplosyllis > Haplosyllis leylae. The sequence continues at coordinate 9,248 of JBCAUG010699533.1, read as the reverse complement.
ATTTTTACAATTGCTCGCACAACAAAAGTCTACCCGATTTGGCATTGGAAGTTATTACTGTCTGCCAAACTATACCAAGTGGATAACTTGAACGCCCTTTTCTGAAGAGTGTGATTTCTTAGAACTCTTAAAAAGATACAATAATGGAAACTAACATAAACCCACAGTAATATGCTCAACCCATCTGTGATTGTGACAAGGATCTGAGAACTCTGTTGTGCATGCCAAGGGTTGAACAAAAGTTTAATTTCCCTAATTGCCAGGATACCTTGGGTATGTATGCTCCTGGCTGTTGACTGAGTAAATACATTTTACTGACTAGGTGACATCAGTAGCATTATGAGTTTATACACATAATGTTGCTGAAGGTTTCCTTTTTTTTCATTGTTCATATATATCGTAATTATGGTAAATCAATGAAGAGCATATTAGGGAATATTATGTTTGTCACTTAACGTTTTATTGTATTTCTAAAATAACTGTATCCACTGATGTGTTTTAATGCATCAAAAGGTTTCGTAACAATCAGGTATTTAAATAAGCACTTACAGCCCTGCAGTCATGTTTCCAAAACGGAAAAAATATTTTAGATAATTTAGTCAAGTTCGAAAACGCTGAAGTAGGCGGCCGAAACTTTTACCTCGCAATACAATGAAAGATTGACAGTTAATCACCAAGCAGCAATGAAAACAATGCGTCGAAATGTTATTCAAGGACACTTTTGATGAATTTTAGTTTAAGCTCAAGAAATCATCAAGTGAACAATAATTAAAGCAGAGCTGACACTGAACTGAGAAGAAGCTGAAAGAAAACGTTTTCCGTTTAACTCTCGAGTTTTTCCATAATGTTCTCATTGAATTCAATGAATTTATTAAATAGGATTCATAGTGATGTGTCCATGAAATAAGCAGGTCACTGTAAAATAAAATGCAAGGTTTCACCATAATAGACTGAAATTATGACATATATTTACAAATGGCAGGTTGTATTTAATAATGTGCAAAAAAAAAAAAAGATAGAAAGTAAGCAATAATCAAGAATAGATGTTATCTTCTTTACATAGTGACAGTCACTAAATGTAGGTGACCTTCTTTCAGTGACATCACCAAATTTTAAATTTATTTAATTCATCGAATTCAATGACAATTATGGAAAAACTCGAATAATAACACATCCCCAGCCTTCATTGATTTTTTTATTTTAAAAGTTTAAATAAATGAAAATTGAAATTTAATGAAGGGTTAATACGTGTCAATAAAGTAGACCCGACGATCCGTCCAAAGGACGTTCAATGGCTAGTATCTTTGACTTTGCTAGACTTTGTGGAACAAAATTGACTTGTAACAGTGTGGTAATGTGGTCCCCTGCAGATGGTTATCTTCTTGGGCATTTTATTTCAACATTTGTTAATTTAGCAAACTTTTAATATATTTATTTTTAAATGTCTCATCGCCGACCATTGATTTGATATGAATGGTGGAATTACTGTTAAAGAAAGTGACATATTATTTCAGCTTTCCCTGAATATTAATCATTCCGAGGATTATTTGAACCTGCAACCTCTTGTGTGTGTGAGACCAAGTTATAACCACAGAACCAATAAGACACTGGTAAAAGACATAATCTTTAAACTGATCCCCATTCATTGTTCAGTGGTTATCATATTCATTGAATATGCTGAATTTACTGAATTTCCAAACCACTTTCTTCTTTTGTACTAACCTTCTGGAATGTGACGTTCTTTGTATTTCGACGCCTCTTATAGACTTTTATTTGGCCAATAATACGCAAAAACAAGTACATTTGTCATCTGTCGGACCCCAGAGGCGGTTGTTATATGTATTGTGGGTGGTTTTGGGATTTCTTGTTAATGTTAGCAAAAGTTGCTTGAAAAATGTTCACAATGCTCACTGCATCATTTTTGGAATGAGAGAGCGGTCTTCTTGCACGAAGACGAGTCTGTCAGTTTTTTGTGAGAGGCCGTGTGAAGAATTTTTTCAAAACCATTATTCGGTGAAAAGTTTCTCTCATGGGGAAATTGGAGAGAGAACCATCATGTGCCTGACATGTTTCCTCAAAGCGGATGCAGTCAGAATTTTTTTTCGTGAAATGTTTTCAATAAAGTGTGCTTGCTGGCTCAAAAGGTACCTGCTCGTTAAGTCATCTGATTAAAGTTCATCGGAAGAAAACGGGAAAGTAAAGACATGGATTGTTACGTTACGTTACGTTTAGAAATCAAGCACCATTGTGTAAAACGGCAAAATTAGACAACATTGCCAAGTTACTAAAATATTTTTAGACACACAGCTTCTGTTCACTAACAAACTCTCATCCTCAGCATGTCGAGAGGAAAACCTTTTCAAACAGGTGTTAAGCCAAGGTACTAAGGATTCGTCGGGTACATTAGACCACCATGTGTTGACTTCGTTTCATTTTCACTTTTTTCACTAAGTCCTCTAAAGTTTATTTTCTGGTCGGGATTATTAACAGCTTCATACAATATTTACAAGTACTCCTAAAATCTAAACAGCAAATCAATAGTTTGGTCAGATACTGTCTTTTGTTACGAAGGAGAAGTTAACATGGCGCAAAAACCAAACCAAATTATTTCCACAATTTTTGCCTTGAAACAATGATGTCCATCATAGAGGAATCTTACTCAGGCAGTCGAAAATCAAATCAGATGAACAGTAGTCAGAAGCTAGTGGAACAGTGGTCAGAATTTAGTTAAACAATAGATCTAGATCTATTTTTACAGGATAACAATTAGAATGAACAGTCATGAAATAAGACAGAACGTTCTGGTGCCAGAATAGGCCTAACTTTTCTGAATAAAATTTTCTCTTCTCATCCAAGTTACTTTCTGATATCTTTTGTATATTTCTCTGATTTCCAATCTGAGGTGGGTGTTCTTAGATTTTCGTGACAAGTGTCTAAAGAAACACCAAAAGTAACCTGATGAAATTCTTTCAACACAGGTGCGGATGCAGGATATACTCGTATTGGCATTGATATTGGCATGGAAGTATTTTGAACTACCTAAAAGCAGTATATTTATGCTTTCGTAAATTAAGGACATCTTTATTTGATTACATAATCATGCAATACTTTTTGATAGATTTCTACCAGATCGCAAAACCTGCATTTGGTACACCAAAATATGTGAGAATTAGACCGAAATCTTGAGCTTATACCCAATTCAACAAATATACACTGGCCAAAGATAAGCAAATTTTTACTTGAATTATGAAAAAAGAAGATACGTGTCAAGTGAAGCCAGGCTAAAATACTTTATTTTCGGGACTCAATAGCGGAGGTCAAGACGGGTGGGGAACTGGTTATAATTCAGGCTATAATCTGACTGCATCAACATTTGACCATTAGATCTGGTACAGAGTGTAATCAATTTGCATTGACTGAATTGACATTGTACTACATGTGAATGCATATTTTCCTTCATTATATCAACTGCATCAACATTATAGCATTGAATACATAGAGGAGACTGAGACAATTCCAAAAGTGCAAGTAGATTGACAATTGGACCATTGTTTAGGAAGTTAGAAGCAAAACAGTTCTATTTCGTATTGACTGCATCGACATTGTACTGTATGTAAATGGATATTTTCCTTCATTGGTGTTGACTATATCAACATTAACACACAGTGTATGTTTTGATTTAGCCTGACAAGGTCTTGAAGGTTTAGAATGCATTTTTTTCTCATGAGAAGGTGCTTTTCAGTAGAACCATAAAAGGACACTGCAGTGACTTCATTCTTTAAATGATCATAGTAGGTCATAGTTTATTTCAAACAGTTAATTATCAACGGAAACTATAATTCAAATAATTAAATCAAAGTGAGTTCTAATTCAAAGTTTTAAACCAAAGTAATATCTAATTCAAAGTTCCATACAGACTATGAATTAGAGAGCATAGTTTAGTTTGAATTTCCACCTATTTTGAAGGAAATCCTTGCTGATGAATGACTTCGAATTAACCGTGCCCGACCTGTAGCACATTGTAAATAATGTGTAATTATAATGACACCAATGACGACGACACCCAAACACATTTTATGATCATAATGCAAGTTCTGTGAGTAACTAACAAAATTCATGAACATTTAGTGTTTAGTTATTTTGTTTTTGCAAATGGAATAATAATGTTAATTTACAATTGATTGCATAATTTTGGGAGAAAAATTCAGTTATTATTGTTAAAGGGGGGGGGGGCGCTAAAGAAAGAACGTCATCTGTATTGCACACACACACACAAAAAGAAATAGCCAAAATTTATCGGATCACAACATTGAGATCAAATTGTTAGTTCCCCAAGAATTCAACAAAATTGATGATCTTTGCAACAATTGAGTTTTCTCCATTTTGAATTGAAAAATTCGTCAACTAATTAGAAAACAAATCAAGAAAACTTTTTATGAGATTTGAGATTTGAACCCTCAATCTACTGTCAACAGTCAGGCATGCTAACCGCTACATCAGTCGAGATTTTCACAAACACACAAAATTGGCAATAATGGCAATATTGGCATCAGAGGCTTTACTACATGTATGAAAACAAAAAATCCAAATGAGTCAACTGTGAGTGTAAGTTCTCAGTAGCCTTCAGTCATGCTTGACTGGTTCTAGCTAAATTCAGCTGATTCAGCAAATTTAACGAATATGATACAAAACCGGGAAAACAGGAATGTTTCACAACATCATCTAAATTATTGAACTGAGAGATGTACCAAACAATAACTTGGCCTTAGCGGGACATTTTTGTGTCCAGGACCAGCTGCCAACGAACTATAAATAGATAGAATAATTATATTTATGAATAAGAAGCCAAAAAGTCAATCTATGTTTGGCTTTAACAGTTTATCAAGGGAATACTACTAATGTCAGCAAATACACGGACATCCAGAGACTTCTGCTGACAAGTATTCCCACCCATGTCCAAATTTGACTGTAAGGACTGTAATATTCAAGAAATAATAATATGCTGGATGACAAGCATCATAAAAGTTAAAACATTAGATAAACCACCGCAGCAGAATTAAGAATGAACAGTTGACACAACTACAGTAAAATAGCTTTGAATTATGAGTAGAAATGAAACATTGCATTTTTGAGAAAATGTCAAACTCAGTTTAACATCATTTAAATTCCCATGGTCACCAGCACATTCCTGTCTAGCCGACAAGCTGCAAGTCACCCTGAGCCTTTTCAACCAAGTCACAAATTCTATTGTGAAAAGTTTTTATGAAATATTTAACTATAATCTTTGAAATGATATTTGAGAATTTAATTGGCACAGGTCCTTGTGGAAGTAAGATTTCCAAACTATTTTGCTTTGGATAAATTTAGTTACAGCGGGAGACGGTACGAGAAACACTGTCATTGGATTTTAAAGCATTTCAAATCGTTAACAATCAATTTTATTCAATGTGAGAAAAAGTTTGAACCACAAAACGGAAACAAGGAGGCAAAGGGTAAGAATTGAATTCTGAAACAAAAACAGTCGAATGCAATTGCTGTATGTACCAAATGTATTGGTGATGCCAGCCAGTCAGTCAAATGTATTTACTCAGTCAACATACAAGAGCATACATGCCCAAAGTAACCTGGCAATTAGGGAAATTAAACTTTTGTACATCTGCTGGCAAATACAACAAAGCCACTTTGGAAAATCCTGATTCATGTCACAGCTTTCCTTCCAAATTCGCCACAATATCAATAAAGTATTATGATTGTTAAATATGCGTGGGTTCTGTGATTTTGCTACATTATCGAAATTTGACTTGTGATCAGGCATGATTGTGCTTTCACTTGAAATAATTTTGCCAATAAAATATGTTTGACAGCTCCCAAGAAATAAAACGCTAAACTGTATCCCCTTTGAAAAGGAAACGTATCCAGAATGAGTCACTCGATGGTGCTGGTGTTGCTCGGTTTTAATTGTCTCCAACAAAATTCCCCTGTTAATCAAGGACAACACAATTGCATGCTGTCCTTTGTCACATGACTTCGAAAAGGCACAGTGGTTATCCGTGAATATTTACTGACAACTCGCAAGGTGTAAATCAGTGCACAGTTTCCTCCCTTAGAAATTGCTGCAACGTTTACAGGCTGAAAGAACATCAAAACAACTACACAGGATGTCAAATCAATTGACTTGAAATGATTTTCTTTAAAGATTTGTCTCATGTAGAATTCTGAGGGTGGAAGTGGATTTTCAGAACCTCTATTAAGGCCTAATGTCAAACATAATGAATCATTATCAAAATTAAATTTAAAATTCAGTTATGAAATACTCACTCCCAGGAATAAAAAAGCATCTATTTATACAGAAAGGTCCTCATATAAGACAGGATTTTATTGATATAGATCACTAGAAGATTGATACAAATGAGAAGAATAATACGAATCAAAACTACTTTTTCTTTCGGTTGTCAGTATATATATATGTGCATGCGTACCCCGTGTGCGAAAGGAAACAGTAAATGCGGTTTCCCTTTGTGAGCAAAATGCCACGTTTCAAATGAGAAGAAATGCCATTTGAATGTTTGCTCTTTTTAGGTTAGTAAATTGTTGAGCTAGTTTAAGATGCTTTTACTTTCATTTGGAAAGTTTTCAGTACTTTTTACTGCCAAAACCATTTGCTGAAAGTTATCATTTACAGATTCAACAGGTATAGTTTTAAATACGGACATGTATTATTGGACGGAAAAAAGTTCAAAATTTATTGATGAATGCTTTTCCTCGCTAACTCCGGTGCTGATCCAGGATCATGCCCCAGCCTTGGTCGGAGTGAAGCATTATCATTTAAAGCACAAGGAAGGCATTGGTTGTACTTCGGTACCCCACCTAGCAGGCATGGGGTACCCCCAGCAGGGATGGGTTACCCCCCTCCCCCAGGATAGGACAACACAGCAAGCACTTGCTACGCGGGGGAGGGGGACTGGATGAAACTTTTGTTGTTGAGGTGAAATATCTGTCTATTTGCCATATCAAAACGAAAAACGATCAAATCTGAAGTCAAGCTTCAGATGTGATGTTTAGTCCCAAAGCACTTCAATTCAAACTTTGATAAATAATTTTTGAACTGACCAATTTGACGCCACAAATGCATTGAAGTAACGCCAATATTAGAGAAAACGAGAAAGTCCTCCTGCGCGAACGCAAGAGGCATATCGTCCTGAATGACCCCCTCCTGAATTATTCCATTTTGAATGATTCTCTTTATGTATTGGATAAATAACAAGCTAAAATTGTTTATTACTGGGTAAGATTACCGGCCATTAGGCAAGTGATTTTACACAGTAATAAACAATTAATTAGCAAGTTTATTTATCTAATTTAAAAAAATTTAAGGGTAAGCAATTGAAGGAGAAAGAAATTATTATTGGTGAAATGGAGTGAGTGAGATGAGGGTTATGGGGACTTTGTAGTTCATTGTTATGAGGGTATTGTTGATTTTGTGGGCATTTTCATTAATTGTGAGTGGTGTCAAGATACTAATGAATAGAATATTAATTAGAGGGGATGAGGTTCAATTGTTAGTGAGCTAATTTATGCTAATTAAGGTGAATGTCCAGTTATAGGTTGCGGAAAATTGTTCAGTTCAAGCTAGTGTTCAGAGTGTACGTACATGGCATTTGAGTGAGTGGTTGTGTGTCTCTCTTTGTGAATTTAATCATGGATCTATTTTCACTTGAAGATGATGATTGTAATGAGTTATTCATTACACACACTCCAAGGAGTTGTGTAGATGGTGCAAATAGTGTTCATAGTAATGCGGATAACAGTGGAATAGGAGGAAATCAGTATTTGCATATATCAGATGATGAATTGGATTTCAGTTGCAGTCAATTTAGGAGTCTAAATACTGGGATGGTATTCAAGTGAGTTTTGTTTAGTGTAACTGTATTAGTAGTTATGCAATTGTAGAATTGTTTGGATAGTAGGTTTATTTGTAGTAATTGTGATAAAAATTCATTTTAAGGTCACCAACTTGTGGTAATAGCAGTACTCCTCAACCAGCAACTCAGAAACTTCAGACATTTCATCGTGGTATTTCAAGGATTTTTGGGTCAATTTATGGAATTTTTATCACAGTTCAAATGTCTTAGATTTTAATGGGTTTTTGTATGAATGTAATATGATATATTAGTAATAACTTTGTATTGTTTTAAAATTAATTCCAAAAGGATTGGCAGAAGGGTAGGGAAGTCAATAAATGTGAGTAGACGCAAGTTTTCTTTTGTGAGTGATGATAGAATTCAACAGTTGAGGCAAATCAAACTCAAGAAAAGGACTGAAGTGAAGATGTTTTGGGGAGTGAATGCATATAATGTGTGGCGTGAAGAGAGACTGAAAACATTAAATTATTACTATGGAATTTACAATTTGGATCTTAATGATCTTAAGAATTTGACGAAGGAGAATTTCGAATATTCAATGCTAAGGTTCATACCAGAAGTGACAAAGAAGAAGGGGGAGGGTCAGTATCTGGGTAGAACTTTGTACCAGTTATGCACGTCTATTCAGAAGTATCTTAAGGTGAATAAAATTCCATGGAAATTGGTGAAGGGAATGATTTTCAAGAAATCAAAGTAGTTCTTGATAATGTCATGAAGGAATGAGCTAGTGCTAATGTAGGAATGGTAAAAAGGCAGGCTCAAGTAGTAACATTAGAGTACAAGAATGAATAATGGGAGAGGGGGCTGCTTGGTGAACATGACCCTGATACATTGAGAAATACAGTCCTGTTTCTCCTTGGAATCAATTGCATCTTAGGTGCTGGTGATGAGCACTATTATATACATAGAGAGATGCCTGACCAGCTATCCCAAATTCAATGCAAAGTAGCTGATAATAGCAAAAGGTGTTTGGTCTATACTGAAGACACTGTCACTAAATGCAATGATAGGGGGTTAGGTAACATGAAGAATGAAAGGAAGGTTGTGTGGGTGTTTCCAAGCAAAAATGTAAGTCACTGTCCAGTGAGATTAGTTGAGAAATATACGAAGCTATGTCTGCCTTACTACAAGAAGAGCAATTTTTATTTGCAAAGTAGGTAGAAGCCAACAGCAAAGACTTGGTATGCTCATCAGTGCAAGGTCTTTTAGTTGCGGTAGAATGGCGTAGTGCTCAGGTACGGCTGAGCTAATATACATCTCGGGCAAACCTCCTAGACCTCCGGTACCTAGGATCCTCTGAGGAAGGGCTTACGTCCGGTCACACAC
>JBCAUG010699422.1:0-13520 GCA_038406175.1 Haplosyllis leylae | reverse complement strand
AGATTATGCAGAACTGTTCATATTGCACTCAGACAGGGACAGGAACCTGATCCATTGTCTCCTATTGTGCTGGTCCCGTTCCCTATCCCTGTCCCGGTCCCGTGCAGTGTGAACAAGCCATTACTCTTATGATGATAAATTTCATTAGATTGATTCGCCATCCCGTAAGTGTGGGTTATACTACAAGATGAACTTTTAGATGCTTCAGGATGCTTATGATTTGCCCTTATCAGGCACTAGATAAGATGTCATCAACATGTATTTGTGCTGTCATGGTCCTCACCTTAACACATTATACACAACTTCATAAAAAATAAGCACATCAGAAGGTTATGTACACAAAAGATAACAAACATTTTCTTTTATCATACAAAAATGTCAAGGGCATCATAATTACGCGTTTCCCACTTACACGTATCAATTCACGCTTTTTTTTGCACATAAAAACGGTACTATAATCTGTTAACAATTCGCAAGATTCTTCGTGGCAAAATAAAACGGTATCATGACCACCTGAAAAAGTCCGTTCAGAATTCTGGTTCTCAATAATTCAAGTAATGCTTCGTACTCTAGCTGCCATCATTTCGTGGTCACCGAGAACACTTACAAATGTTGCTGTCTTAAATGTATTATTGTTATGTACACTGACCCCTCTCCTCATTGTCGTTTCTGATCAGTGGCTGTTGAGCCTGAAATTAAGAACATAAAGTATCAGGAGTGTTTTTAAAGTTCTGTGTGCAGGGTGTTGCCTTACTTCAGTGACGCGGATAAAATTACTCCATTTGCAATATCGAGTAAATACTGAAATTATACAAAATTGCTAACAATTTTTGATAAAACATAAGTATTCATCATTGTGGCTATAACATTTCCGCGCTCTGTATTTAGTTCTCCCAGCAATTTTGTGAGGCGATATGTATGTAAGTAAAACTAATACAATATTACAAAATATGAATTATATTTGTTCGATCCTCACAAAAGCATGACGCATGAAAGTTACAAACTGGAAAAAAACTCTATGTACTCTTTTCACTGTCTACTCTCTCTCTCTCTCTCTTACTGTCAACGTATAATTATGATCGAAGCTGACACACACGCACACGCACACACAGTACACACACACACACACAGTACACACACACACACAAAACAGTACAACAAGACATGTATGTACCTGCTTACTATGCATCTTCCTTATTCTTTTATTTCCAGAAGCCCGAATAAAAACGTTTTTGTTACTGGTAATCTAAACTCCAATAATGCGACTGAACGTCTGGTGCAGCAACTTCAACAATGGAAACAATAGCAAAACTGTGGCCTACTCTCGCGTGAAAAGACCCTTCATCTCAGACGAATAGGAAATATTTGGAATAACACAAGTTTCAAATTCTCTTTGACAAGACTTTGTAGATGAATAAACAGGAGTATTTTTTCGGAGCCAAGACTCTTGGCAAGAGCTGTCATGGGTGGTCAAAATTAGATCCAGTCTCCTTCTGACAAGTGTTCTTTCTAAATACAAAACGCGCACTTCAAAATTCTGTCAAGCTTATTACTGAAGGATGACAGGCGGCCTGTCAGTACCAGATGCTGGAACCGTGATTTTTCCATTTTCCTGTCATTTAGAATAAGTTGAATAACTACACGCACCGTAATATTACACGAATGAAAGACTTACATGTGTGTAACTAAATAGTTAATGAAATGAAGGACAAAAAGAATAATTACCTTGAAACAAGACGCCATCATCCTCTGTAGTCGGTTACAGAATGACTAGACACAGTTCACAGACATTATTTTTACTAATAAAATTCTGGTGGCAAACATTATATAAGATATTCTTTTCACGAAGTAAAATTGCAAGCAATCCCTTTTTGCATCTATAGCTAGGCAGAACTGTTCGTTGTCAAAAAGAGGAAGATTTGTTTTTCCTTCGATCTTTTTCCGTTTTTGAAAGGGGAAGTTTTTCATTCAAATTACGATTTTTGACACTAGCAATAACTCACCCTTTGTCCTTTTCCTGTACAAGAACAAAACATGGAAATCCATTTGCCAGCTGAGAAAGAGCGTCTCCCATGACCTCCGTCAACTCCAGCTGTACAACGTTTTTCTGTTTTACTATTTCTTTCCATGTTCAAGTTCCATAAAAACTAAACCTACTGTCCCTACTTCTTTGAAAAACTATTTGTATTTTTGTCTCAAATATCAGAAATAGGGTTTCGCGGTATTGAAGTAGTGGTCCAACATACGGCTGTTTGTTCGTAAACGGGCGTAAATGCAATACAATGCGAAAAGAAACGCATCTCTGATTCTTCTTGCATGTGCAATGCATTTCAAACACAGTAGCCTCAGCGTGTATTTGTTTACCAAATAAATACCCGAAACAAATGTGGTAGGGTCATTTGACATCATGAGGAAAATACACAAAATATTTCCTTGATATCAGGCCACATGTGAAAGGAATAAAATAAATTTTCGGCTTAACTCTCATCTACATTGGAGTTTCATATAAATACGACTTACAAAGGATCGATTTCCTCTCGAGGAAATGTTTACTCCTGATAAATAATACAATGGCAAAAACAAATAATTATTTTTGTTTCATAAAAGTTCATTTCTCAGTCTATCAGCGTGTGATATGAATTCCTCACAAATATGAATTTTAATGTATTAGAATCAACAAATGAAACATGAAAACGAACGATCAAGAACAAAACGCTAAATACGACATGAGGCTTTCCGGAGTCAAACTGTGTGTACTATATTCCAGTTGTGTGCAACAACACAATTTGTTTCGAAAGCTCTCTCCAACTCCTTACTTCTTTCAGATTTAGATTTAAATTTTAAAGACCAAAATCTTTGTTTACTCAAGGGCCTTTGCTCAAGCTTTTCTCTGAAGAAATATTAACATCTGACACACAGTAAGATCTCAACAACTCTCTTATTCTTCCTCAACAAAGGTAATGACCCACACAGCCCAAATTTGTAGAAAACTGTTAAGCGTCACAAGCTCATCATGAGCCGCCTGTCACTTATAATACCAGAAATTGGATGTGTTCGGAAGAAAGATTTGTCTCAAAAAGCTTTGTCCAGAACATGTAGAAATACATTTTGGCAAGAGCCACCTTAGAAATCTTTTCACAAATGTTCTTCGAATAATAACCAAATATCAAACAAAAAGTCTAATAAATTTTATTTTATCGGACAACAAACATCTACTTTCCGAAATTCCACAAGGAAGTGCTGCTCTCTACTGACATCAAAAACTTCACAAAGTAAACAGCAAGCTCATCATCTCAGCCGTGGAAACCGCTCGGTCGAAGCACACCAATTTTAAACTTTTTCAAGTGTTGTCATATCCTTTGTGCCAAATTATATTTTAAAATTTGAAACACAATGAATAGGCTCTTTTCACACTTTCCAAAGAACAAAACGTAAACTGGAAAAACTTTTTTCTACAAACCTGGATGAAGACGCACGTTTGGCACAGTTCTGTAGGCATTTCATCTTCTTCTTCATCATCTCCATTTGTATCTTGCTGATCTTCTATATTTTCTTCGGCAAAATTAACCTCTTTCGGTCTCTGTTCTTCGTGGTGCGCCAATTTCTTTCTTCTAAACGTTGGTGATAGTGAAGCCAGTGGGTTGTTCCTTTGTGGACTCTTCTGTTTAAATGACTTGTGCTTCGGCCTCGGACTTGTGATTCCAGTGAAAGAAAATGATTTTAATACTGATAGTGGATTAGACAAACTACATGTCAGATCCGCCTTTTGTTTATGTTTTGTTTTTGGACTCGTCTGCCCTGAATTAGATTTGTCTCCCTTTCCAGATGCGCTGGGCATTCTCTGACTCGGATGAGTCAGCATAGCATCGATTTTGGCTTGAATAGCGCTGTCCGACAGACGATCCAGTGCTACGATTTTACCCTTGTTAACAGCGGGGCGGGTAACTGCAGGTAACATAGTTGGAAAAGAATCACTCTTGGAATGTGGAACATTTGAATTTTCGGTATGGTTGTAGCTTTCTTCACTAGAACAGGGCTTTATGGTTGAAACACATTCTGTAGAGCTGTGGGATGAGATCTCGGCGTTGCCATCTGAATGGGCCCGTTTCTTTTGGTGATACATTGTAGGATAATAACGTTTGTGCATGGCGTCCAGAAGGGAACGCGCCTCCGTACTTCCGTTGCTCACGGCGTCCTCACTCGTGGCGGGAGGTGAAGTCTCGACGCCAGAGTCGGATGTTGTTCTAGACATGGATGATTTGGCCTGTGGACTGGGACTGCTATTTTCTTCACCTGATGAGCAAGATCCAGAAGAGCTAACACCTCCCATAGCTCCAGATGATGTGCTACTTGTTATGGATCTGCTATCCAGACTAGCTTTGTAGGTGGAAGAAGCGGTACTGCTGTCAAACACGTCTTCACCCGAGTCGCAGCTGTCATCCCCACATCTATTCCACACGATTCCATCCTCTGCTATCGAGGGCATTCCAGGTCTAGCACTCACTCTCCTGTCCCTAGGGGGAGGGGGCAGAACAAACCTTCCCGTTGTGCCACTTAAACAGGCCGTACAGTTCTCATGTGAACAAGGCTCTGCGACCATCTCAGTGGACTTTATGTCTTCTTCTAACATTTTCTGACAGTCACTGCTTCTTTCACATGTCTCGAAAGAATTACTTGTCCCTCCAATATTCTCATAATGACTTTCCTTTGTGTCCTTCATTAAATTATTATTGTCACTATCATATTTCGTTGCTTCTATTTTCATACATTCCCCCAATAAGTCTGGTTGATCAGTTTTCAGTTGGCTTTTTCCAGCAGATATCTTTTCAATTTTTTCATTCGATCTATTCTGGTCATGGCTTGAAACATTCCTTAGATTTGTCATGCCTAGCTGATCCGTACACTTTGTTTTACTCCTCTTTGGTTTTTTATCCTTGTCTTGAATTGTCTGTCTCGATTTGAGTCTTTGTTCGTGTTCCTCCCCTTCCGTTGGAGCACCCGGACCAATGACATCCGGTTTTTCATCTACTTTAGTTCCTTTCGTTTGATACTGATGCTCTCCAGAATTGACTAGATTAGTGCCTGTTTTGCCACTATGATCTCGATCATTGTTTTTTATTGCTTCCTTGCTTTCACTACTGTCTAATCTATCAGATTTACTGTTCCCAGCGGTTCGCGTTTTATCTTCGACGGTTTTATCTTCCGTATTTAACTTCGTCTTGGATTCTCCGAGAACGCTATCGCAGGAAATTTCTCGCTGCAGTTTCGTCTCTTTTTCCGCATCCTTATCAGATTTATTGTCACTTTTATAAACTTTTCCCCACTCAGGTTTCCTAGACTCTTTATCAAGCTTCCCATGCTTATCTAAATGGCTGCTGAAGGTTTTTGGCATGCTGTTCGACGTTGCATCTGTGCTCATGTTATCCGACGATCCATCTCGCGTTGTGTCGCTAAGAATCATAGCACTGTCAGTGCTACTCTTGGTCGAATCTGTCGTCATGATTTCCGGGTTGGTCAGTTCAATCTTGCTGATGTCCATGAAGGTGTTCTCATCAATCTCATCCATGAAGCGGTTTTTCACGGGAGAGTAGCTGAAGTCACCACGAACGTAGGATCTCCAGTGTTGCTTCTGCGTGTGAGAGAAAGATAAGAAAATTCACGTAAATTTTACAAATAGTTGTTACAAAGTAAACACTTCCATTAGTTGCAAAATAAACACTCAGGTTTATCTGTGAAGAGTGGAAACACATGCTGCTGAACGAACATGATTCGCAACGATAATGCTCCGGTGCAAAGTTCTCGCTGCAACATTGCCTGGATGTTTTATCAACGCATGCTATTTCTACCTGTACTTTCTACGGTGAACTTGAAATTTAGAAATATTTATGATTGGCGCGAGTTCCGCTAAGACACGGGTACCTCTGAATATACAGAAAGTTGTCACTAAAGAGTGAAGGTCGTTGGACTTTGACCAAACTTGGAACATAGAATACCCCCCACCCCAAGAAATTGGGATTTGAGCCAGCTTTGGACTAAGGATCGTTATCAAAGAACCGCCCACCCCCCTGAAATGTATGACAAAAAGTCACACCCCTTCAACATATGAGACTTTGAGATTTTACCAGTTTTGGACATAGGATCAAAAATTAGGAACCCCCCTCCCCCAGACGAAATCAAATACGAAGGGAGTGGTAGTACGCTGGGACCATTTTGAGCCTCGTTTTGCACACATTTCATTCCACAAAATAAAAAAGACGCTGACAAAGATTTGGACGGTGTACTCACTTTGAAAGGATTCCTGGGGTCGTTGGAGGGCGGGGGAGTCAGTGTGGTGGGTCTCTCGACTCTCTTGCGCACCAAAGGGATTGTGTTACTCCACTCCTCACCAGCTGGCGCCAGGTGCAGCAATGACGTGTCCAGAAGGTCATGTTGCGCAAATATAGACAAAAACTCCTGCAAACATAAAAATATATCAAAGATTTTAAAGAGTTCTGTCAGCGGTGTAAGACAATAAAAAGCTAGTCAAAAATATTTATTACCCTGCAAATTTTAATTAAGCTAAAATATTTATGACCCCATAAATTTTAATTAAGCTGAAATAAAATTCAATAATACAATTATTTTCCAATTTATCAATTTACTTATCGACAATTATACTATCACATATATTGGATATGCGTGATAAAATGGGTAATTCACATCCCAGTTTATGTCCTTGACTATCACAGTCACACTGATGTCAACTTAGTTATGATATATTCAATTATAATTACACGCAACAATTAAAAAAACAATTTCCTGTGTTTTACCAATTAGGCCATTTCAGATAACTGTTGACTACAATAAAAAATCATCAATAATTTTAGTGCCTTCAACAGAAATAACAACAAAAATGCAAAATGTCGACAGTTTCACCTACTTTGCGCCTTGATACATTACAAGAAACCCTCAAGACAAAAAATATTATATTTTCTCTGTGTACTGACAGCAAACAGCACCTCCCTCAGACCTCAAGATGCCAGACCGATAAACACAAAGATCATAAACATCACAAAGCCTTAACCTGCAAATAATTCCCACACACTTTGTTCTGATAGTTTGTTCTATGTGAGGGATACCGGTGAAATAAATATGTTTTTTTTTAAATCCGACGACCCACAGGACGTGATAATTTAGAAAGGATTTTGGTTGTTGGGTCAATTTTAAAGCCTTGACATTCAATTCTTTGCCACACTTGCATTTCAAGTTACAACTTGTGATCATAATCTATTTGACTTTTTTTCACTGAATGTAATCCGACAGTGGCGGAAAGAAACTGGCCACTGGCCTTTCAGCAAAAAGGTATAAGTCAAACAACACAGACTTGAGGTTGGTTTGTGCATGTAAAGGTCGTGACGGGTGTGGACACAAATCCCACATGTGCATTGTACAAGCTCAATGTGGAATTTCCTCGTGGGGGAACGGCATATCTATCAATGAACTTCATTATAGCTAAATTCAACATTTTAAATTTATTTCCTCCGTTTCAAATTAAGGCAAGATAACTGATCAATGAAAACGTCAGTTTTTACGCTTTAACCGATATATTGACTTGTATGTTTCGAGAATTCCACTGTCATCAGCATAGTTTTTTTTTTCTCCGCACAAAACAAGAGGTATTATTTTCTCACAAAGCATCTAATAAAGTACAATTTAGTGTTTCTATTCCCACCAAGAACTTGTGCTTTTTGTCTAATTTAGATCGTTTAGACTTTCCTACCAATATTTAACAATGGGTTTGCACAGTAAAACATTTCTAGGATACTTGGATAAATATCAGTTTATCAGTTACTTTGTCACTTAAATCAAACTAAACCTGTGTTATTCTATGTTCTTAATGATCAGTTTTCTTGAAAATCTGTATTGTTTATTGGCAATGGAGGTGAATGAATCCATCTGGCTACGTAAATTGACATGTACTGCAAAGTGTTTTCTGACACTGACCCTGACGTTCACGGCAGGGTGACCATGTAAGGTCATTCGGGTTCAAGTGCAGTTGATATTAACCCCAACCGACTCCATCAAGATGGGTGGAGGAGTCAAGGGTTTGAAGGCACAAAAGTGTGTCCATTCTTTCAACTGAACAGTCATGTCGCATTTTTTATTCTTTCCCCTCGTTTTGTTCACACTTATTTTTACTAAATTTGTGTAACACTTTTCTGATTAATCTTGTTTTCATTAATCCGTTAGTAACGTTGCAAATCTACTAAAAATTCGGATGCACATAGAATAGAAACTTACGAACGCATACGCTTGCGAATAACATCTCCAGAGGTTTTGAAGTTTCTCATTTGAATCTCTAACGTTTCCAACACTTATTTCACATGGAGGCACTGTGACACAAATAGGTACAACAGCAACCCAAATCAAACACAATTTACACAGGTTGACAATCTTGTGAAAATAGAACTACTTTAACAAACTTTCCATTCATTGTATCATTCATTTGTATACATGGTAATAATATGGTAACTCTACATGCATCTCCTCGGGAAAGAAATTTACACTGCCTGCGCATTTTCTATTCAGAACGCACGATTCTTAAACCCTATCATTCGTCGAAATATGTGTCAATTTTTGGGTTATAAATATTGCACCCGATCAAATGGTAAACATAACAGCAGGTACACACCCCATGCCATAGCATCTCTACAGAATAGAGCACTCAATAGATATTGAAATATATATTGAACAAATAATGTGTCCCGTTGTGAAGAAATGGAGAAATTTCCTTTCATGAAATTCCCCGACTTTTCCAGTTCTTCTGCTATTTTTTCCAGACTTTTTCCCCATGCTCAAAAACAAATACCATATATTTATCACTTGAGATTGTGATACCAAATGAAGCTAAAAACTGCACGGAATTTACTGAAATATTATTTTTCCTAATATTTCCTTTTGATTGACATTTTTTAAAAATATATGTACAGAAACTACATGTTTATCCTTGACAAGTAGAATTTTTTTCCAATAGATATTACTAATTTTCCCTGACTTTCTGGTAAATTTTCAAAATTCCCAGACTTTCCCCTGACATGGAAACTCATATCCCCTGTTCTTTCCAGTGCTAGTGGGAGCCCCGAGTATTTCTTTCGACACGACTTGGTTTGGAATGTTGTGATAATAATGAAATATTAATATTTTCTACTGTACCTATGTTTTTGCTCACGGACTAAAAATCCACAACATCGCCACAAATTTATCATTTTCCCGTCTGGAATTCGTTATCATGAGTACGGTACACAGTCGAAAATGCTACATGTCTGTTTAGATTTCATATTCACAATGTTCTCACCTAATATTTACGTACGAACGATATCTTCCTGTCCAACGTTCTATTGAATAGTTAAAGCCGTCAACAATACAATGTCAACGAATCTTTCAGTACATCAGACACTATTTCCAAATGGACATCGGTACAGAAAATGACCATGCATAGTAGAAGTGAATGCTCGTACTAAGTAGAAACTGGGAAACTGGTAGAGTCCACAAATTCTTGAACATGTACTTCGGCTTTTCACTGTTCATAGATGGACATTCACCATTGCTATTTATATGCATTTGATGTCAGAATTTAATTCTCCAGACTGCCATGTATTTTCCCTTTATTTTCTACCCAAACGAATTGATTCATCGCGAAGTTTGGTCTTCTACTTCAATTTGGTCCTGAGCATAGAACAGCACGCATGGTCTGTTAACATGTCAGTCCAAGTTACTGTGGGTCAGACTTGGTCCTCTCCAGGATCGAGATCCCACAGTCAAAATATGTCCTAACTTAATCAAATAACACTTACTCAATGATCTATAATGTACTCTCAAGCTCCGCGGAACATTTACCAGTTTTCGCACCGACTGGCAAAACATTACCCATGGGCATCGCATTTACGCTACATTTACATTATTGACTGGAGTGATTTATGTGATGGAAGTGACAATTCAAAAATAAATCATCTTGAGCAAATCATAAAATTTGAATGAAAAGGCAAAAACTTTAAATATGGCAATGGGTTTTATGTTCTTCATTTGACTAATTTATTTTAGCATTGAAGGCTAAATCATCTCACAAAAAGGCAACAGAAGAACTTAGTAAAGGACCATTTTAAATTAAAATCTACTTGTTTCCTGCACTTTAACCGTTTTCATTGACACAAAAGTTACATTCCTTTACAATAAAAACTACTGAAGAACTAGGATCCAATTCCGTAATTTTTGTTTTCTCCTTTCTCACAGTAATCTGGAGAATGACACTGCTGAGGCACAAGCACGTAGTGGCATGCCCGTCATTCCTGCCCTTCATTGTATTCACAAACTACTGCTTTTCTAATTAGACTCATTCATTTCCCAGCTGCGAATTTTTTTCTACCTCAGACATACTTCAGCGCTCCAAAAACAAAGGTAGCAGTCTCTGAGATCAGAATTTATCACATACTTAATTTGATTTTTTTACCATTGACAAAAATGTTCATATCCTTGGAAGAGTCTTTGCCAGCCAACTTGGGCCACAATTTTTACAAACTATTCGTGCATGCATCAACAAATACATAATTCCAGTCTACAAAGTCAACATTATCCCCCGGCCAGCACAGGTCACAGACACAGAAATAAACAAATACTGATCTCGAACAATGAAAACTCGGCAAATTATAATTCAGCAACAAAATTTTACCTCAATGAGCATTGAACCTGGGACTTCAGCCATTTGGATCTGATGCTCCTCACTCTGAACTATTGAGGCGTATGATACTTGGGAGATCTAAGAACTTTTAACGGGTATCTCGATTCTCCACTGATGGGCAGAAAATAAAATATCACCATTGTCGGGAATAAACGGGTTTCCAACTCAGCGCATAGAACTCTCCTGTGCTTCTTTCAATTTCCAACTCAGCGCATAGAACTCTCCTGTGCTTCTCTCAATTTTCTTTTCAAAACAAAAGTTTATCATCTTGATATTTATTTTGGCAGAGTGAAAATAAAATGAGGAGACGATCAGAAAAAAAAGTGTCGCTAAGTATTCATCTGGGAGTCTGTGGACATTTGTAAGCTCGGATTAATGGCTGTTTGGACAGCAAAGTGGCAATTTGTCATTTGTAATAACAGAACCATGACAATAACAAGGACTGATGCCGGAATCAAAGAACGTATCAATACATGTAATCCCTAGAAACTGTTTCACGAAAACTATCTTATTGGCTTTTCTCTGCATTGCATCTTCATTTCTGTGTTCAAATCTAACACCCTTTTCATACAAAAAAATCCTACGTCTTCTAAAAATTTGAAAGTCAAAATCATCCAGTAAATCATTAAGTGAAACCAACTAAATCTGTAATTCCCTTTCTGATTATGTCTAAATTCCAGAGAAATCCTACAAAAGCACAGGTGTAAAAGGCGCAGTGTAAACGAAGAAACATCTCTGTTCCATAACAGTGGCTCCTACATTTACCTGGCTGCAGTCTTATCTTCTGCTATCTGGTTTTGTCTGCAGACGTTTTCCTAGGATCACTCTTATATACAGATTGTCCTCAGGTGTAGACTGCTGCAGGGAACACAAAAAGAACCCAAAAAAGTCAAACACCTGATCAGGACAGGGTAAAAGCAAGGAGTCCCATGGAGACTCCTTGATAAAAGTTCATTAAAGTAACTCACTGAATTGTTGCATAAAAGTTTTGCTTTTCTTTTCTACCAACCACTCTACTACTGTACTCTGTTGTACAGGACCCTTCAGAATTAATATAAAGTCGATCTAAATTCCAAATAGCAGCCAGATATTTTCCCTTGAGTTCGTCCAGGTGTCTACAGACCGGTAGAATGTGGCAAGGTAAGCCAGAAGATATCCAAGAATCCATGCCATGAAGTGTTTGACCATGTTTTCTGCATATATTACAGCACAAAATCCCCGCTTATCAGTTCACTTACATCTGTACTAATCCTGGTAATCCAAAAAACTTATCTCCATCACATTCTTGGTTTCTCCTTCAAATGTCAACACATAGTTAACGCACGGCCCGGCGCTTCAGTGTTCAGCCTCTGGAGAAAATCGAAATGAAAATCTCGATGTGGAATAAGGTTGTCTCCTTAGTTCGATAACATGTAACACAAAAGACAAGAGAGTTACCCTGGTAGTAATTTTATTCCGGGTTAATTCCAAGACATGCTTCACAAATTAAGCTTACAACTGTACTCTTCAACTTTTTTCGCAAATCTCTTCCTTAAGTGTAAGTGTGGCAGCAATAAGATATTTTACTTAAGTAGGCACAGGTGATGTAATATCAATCAGGTGAGGCCCTGGTTGATAATACGTGTACCAAACAGGAGGAAATCCTGCTTGCAACATTTTGCTGAACATGGTTTATTTTCATTTACTGTCTACTGCTTAAATAATTTACATTTGTGGACAACAGTGTCTTTGCACATTCAGTCACAGACAGATATCTTGTAAAGAAACCAAAGCAGATGTTCCCAGTTTAGAATCCAGTTTCACTCCTTCCCGGAAATCTTCCAGGAAGTCGGCCGATAAAACTGTTCTGGTTCATGTACTTACGGTCTTGCTGGTTCTGTCGGGTAAATCTCCTACTTCTCTCCAGGAACAATCCACAAAAAGATGAACATGAAACAGCTGATATACATTTCATTGCCGTCGCCTAAGGTACCAATTTTTGGATACGGGACTCTTATACGAAACTGAATCATGTTCTGTGTCTTTGTCAAGACTTTGAGTAATGGAGATGATGCCTGCACTGTCAGCTTCACGGATTTACGGCACGTTTCAAAAGTGCGTCAGAAGCATAATGCAAAGAACTACAAAGTCAGCAACAACGCGTGATGTGTAGAAACCAAACTTGGTTCTGGGATGTACGGTAAATGTAAATAAAATAGCACGAGATGCACTCAGTGGATGACCTAAACAATGCGCAGAACAATTTGGTTGATAAATTAACAATAGCTTTGCCAATGATAAACCGTTCGATAAATGGTTTATTCACAAGATAGCCTGTAACTGGCTACAAAATGTTATTGCCATGGGTAAAAAGAGAGTATTTTTCTGGAAAAAAAGTTGAAATGAATTGATCCATACAACTTATACTGAACTGTTTTGTGAGCAGCATAAGATTTACACCAAAGTCAGTAGGTGTAAAAAATCAATTGAGAGCTATATACATCTCTGTATGTGGTGGGTAGCAGCCAACTGCAGTCAAAGAACGCACGACAGGTACTTTCTTTGCCGTATGCAGTTATTCTGTAATAGTCGAGTTGCCACACAGCAAAAGACATCAAACCAAAAATGCCAAAAATATCTCTCAGCCTTTTCTCTCAATTTTGTCACTGATCCCCTACAGATATCAATACATGTATGAACAGTTCAATTTTCAATCCTTAACAACTTTCACTTGAAATAACCCAAAATAAATTAATTTTTAATACAAGAAAATCCTCCTGCGTGAACGCAAGAGGCATACCGACCGCGGCATAGCGGACTTGTCCGG
>JBCAUG010699311.1:0-13520 GCA_038406175.1 Haplosyllis leylae | reverse complement strand
CCCCCCCCCCCCCCCCCCCCCCCCCCCCCCCCCCCCCCCCCCCCCCTCCCCCCCCCCCCCCCCCCCCCCCCCCCCCCCCAACGGAAGGTTGTATATTCAGTTTGTCTATTCACTAGGGGGGTACCCTAATCCAATGTTCTTTCCCTGGCTCTGGTCCCATGCCTTTCTGGGGAAGGGAGTACCCCATCCCCAGTTCTTTCCCTGGTATCTGGTCCCATGTCGTTTCTGGTGGTACTCCAATCCCTGGTTATATCCTTGGTCTATGGTCCTATTTCCTTTCAAGGGGAAGTACCCCAGTCCCAGTCAGGGGGAGGGGCTATCCCAGTCCCAGGTGGGAGATCCCTGTTCAGGACAGGACTGAGGTAGGGCAGGAGTGGCCAGGCCAGGACAAGACTCGAGTAACCTGCCTGGGGAGGATAGGATTGAAGTACCAACCACCCCCCCCCCATTTCAGGAGAGGGCAGGGGTACCCCACCCCCGGCCAGGATAGGATTAGGGTGCCCCCCAAGCTGGGACTAGGGTACCATCCCCCCTCCATACAGAACAGCAGAACGAGCACTTGCTACGCGGCAGGCGTTATACCTCTTGAGTTCACACAGGAGGACTTTCTTGTTTCAATTCATAATACTTTTGTAGTTAAGATCTTTTGTTAAGGTTAGTTTTAAGAAATACGCTTGATAGTGAAGAATTCAGACAAGCCACACAAGGTAATCTTTTCTATTCAGCCAGAAACATTTTGAGGCCAAGTTTTGGTTTCGCATGTCAGGTTCAATTTTTGTTCTGATTAATTGCCAACGATTCCTTATTTTTACAATGAGCCTTGTGGGGAGTCTGAATCTCCAATTTAACTCAAAATGAGACCAATATGTAAATTAGTCGAGTTTTCCTTAAATTATACAAAGTTGGCTACATTACCAACAAAGACTTCAGAAGTACCCATGCAGCTGTCGACTACACATCCAGTGGGATGGGTAGCCAATAGCTGTAGACATTAGTCGGAGCCAATCAAGGTTAAGGAACCCCGAGTACTTAACCTAGCATTCTAGGCACATTCAAGGAGTTGGTCAGACTTAGCCACAGCGCTCTCAGTACCAAACACAGCTAGGCTTAAATGCCATATAGCTAGCTAGGCTTAAATGCCGTAAGCACCCAACACAGAAGGTTGTAACATGCTGCAATAAATAAGTTAAACTACAAGTACTTCTTGCTTATGTGGAATCGGACGTAAGACACCTTAGAGAGATCTATGGTACTGGAGGTCTAGAAAGCTCACCGATAGCATCACACTGTCTCAGCCGTAACTGGGACCACCGCTGTACTGCATATACCCAAATAGACCTTGCACATCACATTTGTTTTTCATGGGTTTGAAACAGGGCTTTCCTTCCTTAATCATGAAGTGTATTCCCATATGGACCAATTTGTCTCTAAACATTTGACATTTATGCGGGGAAATGCGTAAGCCGTACTGTATCAAAACTTTGAGTAGGTCCTCAATATCTTGTTTATGTGTTTCCTTCTTAGAGAAAATCAGGATGTCATCCATGATGATTTTGTATCTTTCCTTGTTGGGGAGTTTTCTCTGATGAAATCAGCAAATTGTCCCCAAATTGCTGGAGAACATGACATTTCCATTCCCATTCACAAATAGTGATAGGTGGGTGAACCATAAAATGGTGTTATCCCACAATATTTTTGTGAGTCTTTCGCTAAACATAATGTGTGGTATGTATCTCTAAGATGGATTACAGTGTAAACTTCACACTCACTATTTCCGATTGCATCTAAACAATTGCGTACTAAAGTAAAAGCATGATTAATTCATACTAGATGCTCATTAAGAACTTGGAAATCAGTGACTACTCAGTACAAGTTTTGTTGTTTCCTTTTGACTAAAAGTATGGGAGAATTATAACCTGTTAAACCTTTTTCTATGATGCCGAGTTTTTCTAAG
This sequence comes from Haplosyllis leylae, assembly GCA_038406175.1. Taxonomy (NCBI): domain Eukaryota; kingdom Metazoa; phylum Annelida; class Polychaeta; order Phyllodocida; family Syllidae; genus Haplosyllis; species Haplosyllis leylae. The sequence continues at coordinate 11,566 of JBCAUG010699311.1, read as the reverse complement.
CATTCCATTTCTCTTTGGACAATTACCTTTTGTTCTCCCCTAATGGGGTATGGCCTTACAAAGAAAGGGGTATCATCTCAGAGCTGTAATCATACTTCAAAATATGGGCAAGTGCCTATCTCATCCCTAAGACTGAAAGCGTCTTGATTACGAAGTAAAGTTTCCATTAATTCATACCTTTCAGCTTCATTCAGTATTGACTCTGTTAGCACTATTTTCTTTTCGAGAATCTCTTTATCTGACATTTGCCTTCTGGGGTTGTTTTTATCTAGCCATGGATACGGGTCACTTGATTCTTTATTTTCAGGTGGAACTTTGATTTTGTTCTTCTCGTCTCTTACCTCAGGTCTGTTATACTGTTATTTAAACTGTTCTTCCTCAGCTAAATGTTGTTCAGCCAAAGCGCTGACGAAAGCAGTATGTCCATAACAGACATACTCATCTGAATCAGTGCCCAAAGGTATTAACCATTGGAGATCAATTAAGGAGCCATCCTTGGATCTCAAATCTAGATAGCCTAACAACTGGCCTTTATGTATGGTATGGGCGTCATCAGTATGATTAAGATAGTTGATCATGGTGAAATTAGAAATGTATTCTGTAACAACTGGTTGTAATGGATAACCGTCATAATTGGTTTTAATCCATGCAACTGACGATCCTTGTATGGTTGGGCAGTAGTCGGGCATGTGAACTCTAGCTTCAACTTGCTTTTGTATCCGGGTCTAATCACACGCCATTTTATTGCATAAATGGGAATTGAACAATCTCATAAAAGTATTTCTCTTTTATCATATATTTGTATTGCGTGCATCTGATCTAATGCGAGTCTACTTAATAACAAACCGTGTCTAGCCTTGGAGTCACACACTAAGCATTTCAATTGCATATATACACCCTGAATATTAATCAGAATTTCTGTCCAAAAATAAGTAGCTATTGGACCGTTACTTGTAGCTATAGGGGGAGATTTGTTCTAGTCTTTGGTAAGCTGTGCAGTAGTTTGTGACGCTCATAATACCATTTAGGTATAATACTGACTGAAGCACCATTATCTATTACAGTGGGGATCTCTAATGGGTTTCTATTTCCTCTCCCTGTGTAGTAGGCCTTTAATGTCCCGTCACGATTATATTTGATCTTGGCATATAGAACGCCATTAAACTTTGTTTTGTCTGCTTTGTCAATGTTCAAACAAGTGGCTTCTACCATTGGTACTTGTGCATTTGGGTCTCCATCATCATATGCAAAGGTTTCACCATCATGAACATTATAAATACCTTCTGGACCTATGTCAGAAGGTCGCATGTGCTTGTGTAAATCTTTCCTGCATTCATGTGATGTGTTTGCATATACAATTTTATCATTAATATCTATCATTGGTTTGTATACCAGTATCATAATTGGATCACCCATCATATCTTTATTTTCTTGTGTGCGCTTTATTAATTTCATTATTGAGCTCATTTTATCTTTGCCAACTTGTATCATGATTAATGTGCACTATATTTTCCTGTTAAGCTTCATTCTGACTTTGTACATCATGTTGATTCACTGGCCATCCAGTGTTATATAATGTCAACATATTATTATCGTAGAAAGTGTCTGTTTGTGACCTCTCAATCTCGTTAAACAAGGACATTGTCTTTGCAATGTCTTCATATAGGCCATATTCTATATAGTCAGTTTCATGCTGATATATGTACTTATAATCATTCTGCAGATCTTGGGCAGTGGGCATTTCATCAAATATTACATGCTGATAAGCATAGCGCAAGATTTCTTCTGCCTCTATTATATTGGGTGTGACTTTGTCATGTCCCTCATTTGTTTCTGTATTGTTTGTGAACGGGCTGTAATCAGGGTTATCCAAGGAATTGTTACTTGAATGTGTATGATCTAACAGATCTAAGTTATTATCTATGGATTCCATATTAGGGTATATGGGTTTGGTGCTCTCGTGAGATCCCCTCATTACAAATTTTGGTGACTTTGTTGCTGGTCATGCTGTTGACCTGGCATATTAGAATTATTCTGGCTTTCTTGTGTGGACTGTGGGTACTCGGATTCATAGTAGTAATCATACTGATTGTCATACTGAGTTGCATCGTGTGATTGTACTTTTCTACCTGCCTCAGTGGCATGTTCCATAACATTGATGATCATAATGACCTCTCTGTGAACATATATTGCATATGTAGCAATGTTGTGGTATGCCCTGGTAGCTGGGATGGCCTATGCCTCCCAGTTCTGCTCTACCTCTGGGCGCATAACCTCTGGCTTGACCTCTTCCACTGCCTCTTCAAGGGGTTCTTTGTGGTCTTACTCTCCCTCTACTTTGGAAGAGAGGTGGGGCCTGTTGTGTCTTTCTAGAGTCATTGGAATTATAATTGTTATATGTTCCTCTACTGTTACCTCTATACCTATTATTATGACCTCAAAAGCCTCCTCTACTATGCAGTTGATAGTTAGAATTTCGTTGGGTCTGCTGTGGGCCATCATAACTATCCTGATTCTGTCCTTTGCGCTGAAAAGAGTTTTTAGGCTTAATACTCAATTGCCTATCTTTGCCGTATCGATCAGGACTTGATTCATTTGGTTTGTCCACTTCAACCAATTTATGTTCTTGCATTTGGTGCTGTTCACCAATGTCGTGCAACAGTACTGCAGATGCTGTACTTGGCTGCTTTGTTTGATATAAAAATATCAGTTGTTGAGCTTTGACTTTTGCTTTTTTGATGGTGTCTGCCTCTAGTAAATGGACGGACACATTGCTGTCAAAGGAATCTTTAAACTTTTTAAGGGCTTGCTCTGGGGTCATTCGTAAGATGTCCCCTAAAAGACATAACTCTATGGTAAAGGAGTCTAGCTCGTCTTTATTAATGTCAAAGCACAATGTGTTCCAGGTAGTGGACAATTGTTTCATCGTTTGTCCCCATTTATTAAATCTGCCTAAAAAGGCTGCCTTAACCTGCTGGATAGTAGTAAAGGTATCTTTTATACCTCTAAACCATGTAATGGCAATGCCTGCTAAAGAAAGCTTGAACACCTTAGCGAATTCAGCATAATCATTGACAGGTAACACCTGTGTGTCTATGGCGTATCGATAATAATGCATGAAATTTGTCCAATGATCATAGGCTTTGCTCAGTTCTGCCCCATCAAATTTGTTTGTGGGAAACATGGTAAATTTTTGCTGAGTCTTTTGATTACGTTCTCTTTCTGCCTGGCTATTCTCTTGAGCTGTAACTAATCTATCCAAAATCTGCAACATGGCCGGGTCTGCACCTGGATCTTGATGGTTATTTGCAGCTCAACATCTAATATGCCTAGGACAAGGGTTTAGAGGTCCTCCTGGAGGTCCAGGTGGACCTGGTGGGCCTCCGGGTGGAGGATCTGGTGGTGGGCCTCCTGGCCTGGCAGGGGGCCTCCCAGCAGTGGGCCTCTGGGTGGTAGGCCTCCGGGGGGTGGGCCTCCCAGTGGCGGGCCTCCTGGTGGAGGGCCTCTGGGTGGAGGGCCTCCGGGTCTCAGGGGTCTCGGCGGACGTGGTGGCCTACCTCCTCTACATGGTGGGTTTCCTTCACCCCTGCGTGGTGGTCCATTTCCCCTACCCATGTTGGGGGGATTGTTTCCTATTTGTGGTACGGGTGGGGGTGGTCTAGGTCTACCTGGGTGGGGGGGTGAATTATTACCAGCTCCACCTCTATGTGGGTAAACCCTTCATCTTAAATTAGGTGCATATAAGGGCTGGTCACCTTCATAGTATGGAGCTGTACCAAACTGAAAATGATGTTGACCCTGGGTGGGTTGGGTATAATGTTGATACGCCATATGTTGTGGCTCTTCTATAGAGTCATGTACCCTATTTGTAGAAAAATATGAATAACTAAAAGGATTGGAAGCCATATTGTCTGGTTCTTGTGGTGGTGTATGATCACTACCATTTATACCTGTCTGTGACTGATCCTCTGGACTAACAGTCGAATCAGTGTTGGATTCTTCTGTATCTGGCACCTCAAATATTAGGGGTATACCATTTATACGATACACACAGTCTGACTGGTCTAGTACATATTGGAATCTCTGCTGTCAGGGAACAGTCGTACTTGACTGTCCGGCTGATGGATAATGAAAACTTACTCGCCAATAGTTGGCACTAGCTGCGTTTTCTTGTTCTTCACTATCTTCTAAGGGCCTAGAATAACTTTCGTGATATAAAGTGGACCTTGGTATTTTACTAGGTGAATTTGGAGCTGAATAGTAAGTATCTGTGTCTGGATCATAAATGCTGTCATCATGACCATCTCATTGGGGTACAGGGTTGGGAGTTGGGTCTGGATCTGTAATGACCGTTTTTCATTCAGTTTGTAAGGGAGTAGCTAAAACTGAGTACGGATCCAATTCTTCAACACTATCTTGATATGGTAAAGTGTCATCTATGTCTGAATCAGTATCAGTATCTGTGACCCTAGAATTTGCACCTTGTGGTCTAAAGGTTATCTCATGGTCTACCTGTGAATAATACTCATGATCTACCAATTGTAATGCTCTCTGTAAAATTGGCAAATGTCTGAGCTTAATGTATCGTGCTGTGGTAAAAAACCTATCTAACTCATCCACGATCATAAAATTACCTATACTGAAGGTTGCATACTGCCTCAAATGTTCCTCCTATTGACGTGCTACTTCTTCAAACTCAGATATATATCTATAATGAACTATTGGAAATGCATCCCTGTCAACAGAACTATGAACAGATGGTAGCCTACCTGTATGTTGTGGATCTATTGTTCTGTAGTCTTCTTCAACTGGAGTGACCATTTCTGCGGGAAATTGCTGTGTTGTCAGGCAAATTGCATCCTGTCCCTGGCGGTCTACTAGTAGTGGGTATCATCTGGAGATCTCTATTGTCTTGCTGTGTTCCAACATCTACTACATAATGTTCTCCTAATGTCACTTGAGCTGAGTATTGTGGTAAATCAGAATTGGGATTTGTAGTGTCACCGACTTGGTGTAAAACCAGAGTTCTATGTGCTGAACTGGTCTGCATATGGACTCCTTGTGGCATATGTGCCAAAGATGGATATAAAGGATTATGGGGAGTGGTAGCAGTAGTTTGGACAGTAGTGATGCTCTGAGTCACTACCACTCCAGTCTGTGGGAAAATCCCTGTTGGATGATTGCTCTGGGCAACTTGTGATGAACTGTTATTAGTTACCTGAGCATGTTGGAGTGGAATTGGCGCTATCTCTGATTGGGCAGCTGATGCTGGAATTTGTTGAAAAGTTTCAGAAGTTGTGGGAGCGGTCGGTATGGCAGTAGTTGATCTAGTAGAATGTCTAATGATGCGTAAATGTGTTTCCTCGGACATGTTGGCAGTGTTATTCGAATTATTATTGTCTGTATTTGAACTAAAAATGTTCCTAATAAGAGAAAGAGGTCTCATTCTTGCTTGTCTGATTTAGATGATGGTTGTTGTGCTGATTTGTCTGTCTGAACTGCACTATGGGCTGTGGCTTTGGATGTTGATGTTCTTTTAACTTTTTGTGGACGAGATCTCTCTACTACTGGGTTTGCAGTTGCGTGGGATGTGGCCAGAGCCATGGCAGTTGCCTCATTGGAGCCTGGAATGGTACCTCTATGTTCTTCCTCGGTCACACGTAACTGGATTTGATGAGAGTTTTCTTCATCTGATGAGGAATCGTCGGGGAGTGCTACTATGTCTGATGTTGTTGTTTTATCATTATTGATTGCCATTTTCAAAGGGATCCATTCTTACATAGTAAAAAGGAAAAAGGTAAATGTCGTTAATACTGAAATCATAGAAAATGTTACTAATCTGTTTTGGCTGTAGGCTGTCGGTGTTGCTGTTTGGAGAGTCTTTGCTGGTGGATGATGTATTATGCTGCTTTGATCTTCGGAATTAATTCTCGTGCCTCTAAAGCTGGCACAACATGCGAGAGGGGAGTCTGTGAGGGTCGGGCTCTCTTGGCATTTGATACCTAGGCCTCTACCAAAACCTCTGTTGTACATAGTATTAGAAACGTGCAATGTCACTTCAACGTTGGTTGATGTGTTTTGTGATGTTGGGGTAGGCTCAGAGAAGTCTAGCTGTGAGATATTGTCCTCTTCAGCATCTTCATATTTCACTGTATCAGGTTCGCTGTCTTTGATGCTTTGTTGTTGTTGGGCTTGCTTGCTTTCTTCTGGATATTGTGAATTTGTGTCCCACCAGTCGGGGTTCGAATGTTGTCGATAGGCGGCTCTTTTTGCCTTCCTCCTTAAGTAGGCTTTGTAGCTCCTAGTCTTTCTGCCATACGGTAAAATGATCCCATGGGCATCCATGACTGGAAATATCTCTACCGTGGGCAAGCTGGGGAGTGTAGTATTCAGCATAAGGCTGTAGGTCTTGTTCCGCTGAATAATTGTAATCTGCATATGTTGGTGCAGTTCCTGTAGTAGTATCATATTGTTGAATGGGATCTACATTCAACGCATATGAGAAAGAATCATTGACTTGCTGCTGATATTGAGCATAATAATAAAAATTATCTTCTAATTCTTGAAGATGTTCTTGACAGTAATCAAGTAGCTCGTCATTCTTAATTTGCACTTCCTGAGTCTTGACACTTTCCTGTATTGAAGCACTATGAAAATCTGGATGTTCTGGAATGTGGTGTTGTCTTCTATGATGGTAAATGTGCCACAAATTGTTCAAAAATTGAAAAAGTCCTAAAACCACTAAAGTAACTATGATTGAAAAGGGATCCATCTGATGCTGGTTTGAATTAATCGGTAAGGACCTCCATGTAAGGTGCGCATTTGGCGTACCTCTTTGCGAGAGTAAAGAGTAGCAGCTGGTTTAGCGTAAGCATGTTTATTCTACTCTGGCCCTATTAGCAGTGTGCTCTATATATACGGGTACCTAATGGCGTCCTATTGGCTGGTGAGGTCTGGGTGTAGGGTATGGGCAGAGCCCTCCCTGTATGTGCTTAGGCACGTGTCGTACCCTGCATGAACATTATGAACATCTTTGTTCGATCTTTATTTTGGTTCACAAAATGAGTTGGCCCGATGTCCATAAAATGTCCTGAATTGATGGAAGATTAACGTTAATGTCGAGTATGTGTTATTTTGTCTTATTTAGATGATCATAGTCGCACATCTCTAAAGATTGTCCTAAATACCGCTCTTGACTAATGATCCGCTCAATCCGTTTATTACATATTCACAGCGAAGGAAATTAAGCAATGAGGAAACTTGGAATAATTATTGTTGTGTTCATAGCATTAATTGCTTATAATATATGTAATATACCTCTTCCAGAAGAAGCAACCGATACTTTCACAATAAGAATGTTACTTTTCACGCTTAAAATCACAAATTTAAAGGTACGTATTGCAGATCATGCAAATAATCTACATTTTCGTAAATAACCAACAACACAAAATTGACATATCTGTCAACTGCTAATTTTGTTACCTTAAACCAAAGCCTTCTAAAATTTTGAAGAATGAAAGTCATTTATACTTTATACTTTATACTCCACAACTGATAATGCCTCCTAAATTGAAATACAAAATTGACAGATATGTCTAAAACCCCTATCTTCTTCTAAAATGTGTGAAAAACTGAACGAAGTTAAAGAATTTGGGTCTGAAGGTGGCGCTCTCTCCGATTATGTTCCTCTAGGGGTTGGTTGCACGTGTAATTTGTGTATGCCGATCTATTTATTTCTTCTGTGAAATAATCCATTTTGACAGAGTAACATCTACGGATATTTGTATGGAAAAGAAGCAAAGTACTCAACCTGGGTGAGTGACATGAGTGACCGATTTCCTTACTCACCGAAGCCAGAGAGAATCGAGGAAGGACTGAAGGTAGTCAGTCTTTGTTCTTTCCATTGCTTACCATTGTTTTTAAACTAAACTTTAACTTTATTTACGCTATTAATTTTAACTTTGTTCAGATAAGTGACACCGTGTTCCGCAATGTGCCTGTTCGAATGTATGAGCCCCTCACAAGGGAAAAGAATGGGCCGGCTGTTATGTTTTACCATGGAGGTGGCTGGATTGTTGGATCTGTTGGTCAGTAGACTAGACTCACCGAATTAACTCAAATCATCATCTGTAAATTATTTAATAGTAGCCACCGTCCATTTCGTTGGGGGAATGATATCACCCCATACAGTCAACCAGCACAAAGTGTAACAGTCACACACACACAGACACGAATGTTATATTTATAGTGTAAAAAGATAAGCAAATCATGACACATCTGTCAGATCTGACAGAAATGAAAGGCGCTTTGTAGAATTATCACAGTTCAAATTTTAAGGGTTATTTAAGATCATTGACTCTTTCTAGAATGTGTATATTTCACTAAATAATTAATCATGTTAATTATTTAGTGAAATATACTGAAGTCATACAGATCTAATTAAGTAATCGAGGGCTTAAATTGCGTTCATCAAACCACTTTTTCCACATGCAAAGAACTGAAAAAGGTTGCCAAAACTGCCACTTTTTTCGAATGTGTTGTACATCTGTGCATTTATGTCTATAGTAAAAAACTAGCTTATATTTGACTTCTTCAATTTTCCTTAACCGAATTCGGGTAATTACTGGTACTCAAGATTATCTGAGTTCGCGAAAGTAAAGCATTCGAGGCTTTGCTGAAATTAAATTGAATTGATTTTGCAGAATCATATGATAGTCTGATTCAACAATGGGCAAGAAATTTGAATTTGGTGGTTGTTAGCGTGGAGTAAGTGCAATTTGATAAACTTTTCTGACGAAAGTGTAGTTCAAACTGCAGTGTTTAGAGTTCATTTTTGTTTCGTCTTTTTTAAGGCATGATTACTTAAATACCCTTCAACTATTAGTTTCTCAGTCTCATAACAACCATGTGAGGCAAAATATTTCTTAATAAGAACTGTGCAATCTTAAAGACATTTGAGTTTTTCTAAAATAAACAATTCTCTGGCAGATTGTGGCAGAATTGAGTTATTTAATAATTATTTAGTCATTATCAAATTAAAATTATTTATTTGTTGTACGTGATCCAAAATTGGACTTTGTGTAGGCCATATTTAGCTAATTTGGTTGCTGACAACTACCATACTACCATGGTAAATGTTTTCAAAGCAGAAATGTTATCTGAAAATTAATCTTACAAAATGATAAATATTTTCAGACGAAGGAAGTTATCTGAAAAATAATCTTACAAAATGATAAATATTTTCAGACCAAGGAAGTAATTTATCTTGTGAATATCCTCTGAAGATTATGAAATAATTCTGGACTCAAATCCGGTGTGTAGTGTTGAATTGAATTTTATCAAATAAAGGGAAAATGATAAAACTAGCACATTAGATTTTAGCCATGTTCAATTTAACCAATTGTTGCTGGGAATGCATTAAAAGACAGAAGTCTGATGTACTCTTCTCTGAGCTAACGTGGAAAATGCTAGTTTAACTCGACTTTCAGATGACTTAGCTAAATCGAAAGAACATGATTAAAGGGTCTTAAAAGTCTCAGTCTTGTAAGCAATTTAAAATTACCTAAAGTAAGAGAGCATCAGACAAAAAATGTTAATCCAATTAATAGATCTAATCCATAGATCTAAACATTGGAGGTAAATTCTTTTGGTGAATTTTTGGCTGGTTCATTTGGAGGCAGTTTAGTGATTGAATGAGGATGTCCAGAGGATTTGGGGAATGCCTTGGTACTTTAATGATAAGTAGGTCTTTAGACTGCAGTCATTGCTGTTAAATTGTCCAATGTAAATAAGTCTTCAATGCCAACATTGCTATGTTTGTGTAATTATGAAAATACTTGATTCTTATTATCAGCCGGTACTTTGACAAAATGAATAACACATGAAAACTCACATGTGATTGAAAGTCCCAGCAATTTGCTTTGTAAAACATATCATCATTTTGCAAGAATCTGCCAAAAATTGTTCTCATTTTCGAAAAACTCAATTGCAATGGCCCCGCGTAAAATGTAATGATATTGCATATTATTGATTTGTAGGTACCGATTAGCACCAAAACATCCATATCCAGAACCTTTTCAAGACTGTTTTGATGCGGCAAAGTACTTTCTGCAAAATGCAAGAGAGTATGATGTGGATCCCAGTAGAATTGCTTTAGCGGGTAAACACGTAATCCAAAATTAATCCTATTTATTGAAAACTTAATTGTATTGTTACTAATTTAAAACTTATGACAAGTTCCGGAGGTCATCTGACGCAAGTAAAGTTATTTGAGGACAGAAGGTATGCACATTCATAAGATACCAAACTAATCATATGTTAAATTTTAAATGTAGGTGACAGTGCAGGAGGAAATCTTGCAGCTGCAGTATCACTTAAAATTCGAGATGTTCACGTAACTCCTCAGCCAAAATTGCAAGTGCTTATGTATCCTGTAACTCAGGCCTCAGATTTCAACCTACCGTCCTACATTACAAATGAAAATGATGTTGTATTGTCCAAGGAACGTATGGTTGTAATGTGGATGATGTATGCTTCTGGTAATAATCTAACATTTGTTCACATTTAAGCAACTATGAGATACATATATCTTTCACGAATAACCTGAGCTATTCAGCAGTACAAAAAGGTAAAAATCCTTTGTGAGTACTTTAGCAGTTAATATTGTTACTTAATTCTCAGGTAGTACCAAGAACTTGGATGATGCCATGGACAACAGGCATGTTCCAAAAGTAGCAAAGGCAAATATGGCCCACATACTAAACCACGATTTAGTGACAGGGAAGGAAGGAAGTACACCTCAACCTGCAGACGGGAATGATGAAGTGTGGGACGAACTCAAAGATGTGATACTAGATCCATATTTTGCTCCACTCATGGCTGAGGACCTCAGTGGACTACCTGTAGCTTTGGTTTACACTGCTGAACAAGATGTGTTGAGGGATGAGGGTATTCTTTATGCCCATCGACTGAAAGAAGCCGGAACCAAAGTTTTTCATTTGCACAATAAAGCGGCATTCCATGGTTTAAATTCATTGCCTCAACAACTTTTGAAATCGAGGGATGCTTCAGAATCCAATAAGAAAATCTATGCATTCATAAAGAAATATATCTAGCACTGACCAGTTTCTTAGTGTGTGTAATACAGCTTGTTTCATGTATAGAAATTGACTATTTGTTAGTCTGTTATTTATCTACTGAGAACTGCTATTTATGGGACCTTTTAAACTGACTGTTGAAGTAGAATAATCTATTTATTTATCTATTGAGAGCTGCTATTTATGGGACCTTTTAAACTGACTGTTGAAGTAGAATAATCGAGTTTTTTCCAATGAGATTCTGTAGAACATTTACAGAATTTATAATAAACAAGAAAATCCTCCTGCGTGAACGCAAGAGGCATACCGCCCATGGCGTAGCCGACCTATCCCCGGGGAATCATGTTCCCCAAAAAAATTTCCAAAAAAAAAATTTCAAAATTGCAAAAAAAAATTTCAAAATTTCAAAAAATTTTCCCAAAAATATTTTCAAAATTTCAAAAACAAATTTTCGGGGGGGGGGGGGGGGG
>JBCAUG010699310.1:0-27997 GCA_038406175.1 Haplosyllis leylae | reverse complement strand
AGCAGTTCACTATTCATGGATAGTTATGTGCACAATACATGGATAGGGCAAAATTAATGAGCACTTAACATGGATCATGAAAAATGAATTCATGCTGTCTACAGATAGTTGAATACACTAGATCTATGTGTGAATAAATTAGTATTCACAGATAGTAGATTCCACTATCCATGAAACACTTGTCTAATTCAACTAATTAGATGAATTCACCTAATTGCAAAACCAAAATCGAAAAAACGCGAATGCGTTGTTTTACAACAGTTCGAATCAGAATTGATTTCAACACGCCTCAGGATTTGACGATTCTAGTTTTTCAGGCTGTGGTGTTCAGTGGATAAACTTAATCAAACAGAAATCTTTCCCTCAATAAATAAAGCTAACGTAAAGGAATCATTGTCAATGCGTAAAGTCAAGAGCGGTGTTCATTTTCTTTCACTTTAACGTTGCGGTCATAAAATAAAAAAGTTTTGTGCCGTTCACAGTAAAATGCTGCTTTGATTATTATTTTTATTTCAGTACTTGTTTAGCAAATAGTCCAAAGCAACACAGAACGATGCTTGACTTTATGTCTAACTCTTCTTGTGTCATCTTCCATCCCCTCCCCCCACATCTGTTACCATAGAAAATCAACATGTTACGCAAGACGCCTTTTAATTTCTTCTTCCTAATTTGTTCTTTTATCAAGGTTTAACAAGGGTTGATGTCTCCCCTTTGTGACAAACACTACATAGTTAATGTGAGGATGAGGCATGACGTGCCCTGAGGTGGTACACACCGGGGAGGATGTGATGTGATTGTACAGCTATTCACAAGCAATCACAGCCCGGCTGTACCGTACCGTGGTGCATGGTGACTCCCGTCAGCTACAATCACATTACCCCCGGCCCCTCGAGGGATCCCCAGCCCATCCAAGGGTCCCTCACCCCGCAACCCCACATCCTGGAACCCCAATCACAGCGCGGCTGTACCGTACCGCGGTGCGTGGTGACTCCCCGTCAGTAACAATCATATTACCCCGGCCTCTCGAGGGATCCCCGGCCCATCCAAGGGACCCACACCCCAGACCTTCATATTCTACAACCCCAATCACAACACGGCTGTACCGTACCGGGGTGCGTGGTGACTCCCGTCAGCTACAATCATATTGCCCTGGCTCCTCAAGGGACTCCTCCAGGGACTCTGCGCCCATCCACGGGGACTTGGAACCTCAATTACTAGAAACCCGTTCACATGAATCAAATGCTAAAAAAGTTCCCTTTCGTTGAAGATTCGGTAGATTTGTTTTACTTATTGGTCATACACATGACCTTCACCTTGGTCGCATAGGTAGACTGATGCCAGTCTCCAACAGTAACTAGGCTATATGATGGTACCATTTGGGGGGGGGGTGTGACACACTTAAGGGAGAGCCGTGGGCTGTTGGAAAAAGTTTGGTTTTTCAGCACATTTGCGATGGCTTGAAGGGTACTTGGGATTCACTGATTTGATCAAGGATCAGTCCATAGGTGTAGGCTAGGGTGTTCTACATACCTTGGTTTCGATTTTTGACAAGGTCACCGATTAACCATTTGCTGGGCCAGCAAGTGGCAATTTTTGAAATGTCAAAAAACCATCCGATTTTTTGACACCCCCCCCCCCCAATTTTGGAACTTTGAGCCATAACCTGGCATAAATGTGTAACAATATTTAAATTTAATGAGCAATATTTGGGGGGGGGGGGTGTCCAGTGTCTCAACTATGGCAGTTTGAGTGTCATCCATTTATGGCATGAAGGGTCGACAACAGTGATACAGTGTCAATTGGAAATTTGTAGAGGACCTTTTTACCCACCAAAAGTCAACTTTTGAGAATTTTTGCGGTTCATGGTTTTGTCATAAATTGAGAAATAGTGATTTTTTTGGATTTTGGGTTAGCGCCTTGTAGCATCAATTCCATTTTTTGCGGCAGTGCACGGGACTTTTTCTCAATGCAATTTTCATCAATTTTTTGATACTGGATTTAAATTCATAGTAATTTGTATCCGAACATTACAAAATATGAAGCATTGTGAAAATCGAATTACTTTGAATTAATCGTACCTCCTTATGGTTTTATACTTCTGGGAATGAGCGCGGACAATGGTGTAACCGTCACAACAAAAATGTGCACAAGAAGTTGGCGAAAAGACCGGTCTCATTACATATGCTAACTCACATGCGCAGTTTGGCGAACAGCTGTTCCCTTGTTCCTCCCTAAATTGAGTTGACTGTTTTATTTATTTCTTTATATTATCGTCATAGATGGTTGCAATCAGTTTTCTAAAACTGGAACGTGTCCAATTATATTTTTTATCGGCAGAACAGATCTTGTTTTTGTGTTCAGCGACACAATTTTGATTCGTTTCAGATCGATTCCAACGGGAGGTTCTCGATTGATGGCATTGCTGTCACCACACCCTAGCTGGAACCTCAAATTATTCAAGGGAAAATAGCATTGTTGTTGGAAAATCCGTCGGTATTGGGGGCGAAGTGGTGGACTTAATGCTGCTCCTAGCGTAGTTTTGTGTTTGGCCGTGGCTCTGGACGGGGAATTAGGAGGCAAGCGGGGCTATACCGCTCGCTCTCTGGCATTTATTTGAGCTGATCTGTCAAAATGGCATCTTGTTGCCTAAGCGAGGAGGCCAAGGAGCAGAAGAGAATCAATCAGGAAATAGAAAAGCAGTTGAGGAAAGACAAAAGAGATGCTCGGAGGGAACTTAAGTTGCTTCTTTTGGGTGAGTTTAAACCTTACTTATCAGGCCATAGCCATCGTAGTGACGAAATTTGTCGGTATAAATACTGCAGTCTCCTTGGCTTTGCTTCACCTGGCAGCCGCCATCTTGGAAAATGGGAGATGCCAATTTGACGGCAGAATTGCTAACATTATTCATCCCAGTCCGCGTTAGACGCTAATTTCCAGCACATACAGACCTGCAACCATTTTTTTCCAGTAAACGGGGCAGTTGTAACCCTAGCTGCTTTTGTAATTTACATAAGTGTGAAAATTGAACATAAATAGCCGTTAAACATGTTGAATGGTGTTTTGGCTTCAGAGGCTGAGAAGATGCCGAAATAAATGATTCTTGGTACATGACGAAAGATTTATTCCCTCTCCATTCAAGATCCTTATTGACTGGGATAAATTCTAGTATTTTTTGCAAATTTTTGGGAAGATAATAGGTTTTGAGCGCTTGGAAGCTTCGACTTGCCAATTCCCTTGTGTTGATTTTGACAGGTGAAATTTGGCCAGCCATTTCAACATGTTCTGGAAAAAGCGAAATAAACATTGACCTAAATTGACGTTCAGGAAATTCTTATTCTCATTATTGATAATGATCAAGTTCGGGAATATTTGTGAACGTCGAAGTTTAGTGGTGTAAATGGGGTGTGGCTCGATTCCCAACAAACTGTTTGGAGTGACGAGAAATGCTACTTGTGTATCTGTATATGTTTACCTGTAACTTCTTTCAGATACTCAGTTAAATGAGTATCGCGCTAAACAATTGTGTGTTATGTTTGTCATGCAAATGCACAGCACATAAGGCATGCAATCAATTATAATTCTGGTTATTGTTCAGAACATGTTGTGGGTCTTCCGTACTTTCTGAAAACATATGCAATGTGTGAACTGTTTTCTATGTAAAATACAGCATCGTCAAATCCGGTAGCAAATAAATAGTAACTTTATCGGAAGAATTATGAGTTTTGTTAAAATAAACTTGTTTTTAATGGAAACAACTACCCATTTCCTTTCAGGGACTGGAGAGTCCGGAAAGTCCACATTCATCAAACAGATGCGAATCATTCACGGTAGTGGATACACGGAAGAAGACAAGCGAGGCTTCGTCAAACTTGTTTACCAGAATATATTTATGGCCATGCATTCTATGATCAGGGCTATGGAGACATTGAAAATTCCGTACAAGGACCCATCAAATGAGGTATGTTAGATATGGAAATTCTGACAATATTACATATTTCTCAAGTGTGAAATGTGCCAGATATCCCTTCATGTTTCTGTGGTTAATCAAAGGACATACATTAATCTTTTAAATAACCTTAAACATTTTAGTTGCAACTGTTGCTAGATTTAATGTCAACGTAGTTGCAGGACCAAAAATTAAAATGTGCTACGTGTGAAATACAATGTTTTCCAGAAAGGATTGTTACAAATCAGACAACCCACAGCCGATAAATGAGTGAAAAGAATTTCTTTTTATTAAGTCATGAATGTCCAAGTTGGGAGAAAGTCCAGTCTCTATAAGTTTACGATACCCATATGACCATGTCCGAAGTGGACTGTCCAAATTCTGCCCGTTAAATTTGTACTTATTCTCCACACGTTCATAGACATTGCACAGACTTGCGTTCGGATTACTTGTGTCAAAGTTTTCCAGATGAAATCGTTTTACCAACAAGTATTATAAAAGTGAGACCGTTTTCCCGATTCGTGTATCATATTTTGAAGTAATTGATACTACAAGACAAATGCATGATGGTATTCATCACAAATGTCTCTCAAGTTTTTTGCTGGTGGTGCATTGTAGCTGTCAACAATGGGAGAAATGAATACTTCATTCACAAATAAAGCAAAATAAATTCCCCATGTTATTACTTTTCCAGGCCAGCTCACATACTACCTGAAAGCGATGCAATCTGGCGTATATTTTATCATGTGCAGCAAATAGACCATAATTATTATCAATTACGATAGTTAAAAATAATGTCGTAAAAAATTCTTGGTGAGTGTAAGTAAAATGTAATTGTGAACCACTCCAAATACTGACATTTGCTACGTCAGACAAAATTGCAGGATGTTGTGAATGGTTGAAACCTTCTGCAATTGTGTTGGTCCAAATGCAATACACTGACATTTTTCACCTCCATATTGTACAATACGACACCACTGCTATTAAACCTTTAACCGATAAGGTATCAGTATACATATTTTTCCAACTCTTTCAAAACATAATGTCGAATATTTGTATGTTTGAAGGATTAGATATGGTTTTAATACAGCTATCAGAAGGATCATACTTTTGGTGACAACCAAATGTCGATTGCTGGTGTCTAGTTACATGATGAGTTACCTGTGGCTGTGAAGTGCATGAAAATACCAGCCATTTGTACGCATATTTTTAAGGAAGATTGCCAAATGACGATCTGTTGTTATATTTTGTGGATGAAAATCTTAAGATGCCCATATATGGTAATAAGAGGTACCTAGCTAACGCGTGATATGAAGAGAAAAACAAAAAAAAAGGCTGGAAGGAAGGATTGTTACAAGGGCTGGTGTTCACAGGGAGGGATTTGGCATTGATCAGGTACAAAACATGAGCTGTGTTGATCCTAGTATTACTGGGTGTCATCACGTTGTTAGCCGACTGCATGATTAGTAACCACACCCTTTTAGCACCTGCTCGATACTGTAAGTACTGCACAGTGGGGACGTGTCCCTAGAATGTGCCTGTGCAGCAGTTTTCAGTGACCCCTTTCAATTTCCACATTTCTTTGCACCGAGAAAGAAAATGACCGATCTCAAGAAATTCCATGTCTGTTGTACTTGCCGACCCAAGGGTAACATACGTAACATAACCAAGCCTAAGGGAAAACCTTGAGATTGGGGTAGGTCAACTTACAGTTAAGGTATCAATCTGAGGATGAGGAGTCATTTGAGATGTGTTAATTGACCAGCAAGTACATTGATTTGATTGGAAGAATTGATCGTTGTGATACTGACAATTTTATAACCTTTTAGTTTTATGGACAGTAACGATACCAGAAGAAACAAGGAAATGTAGGACAGAGAATTATTTTTGGTCAAGAATAAGTCTAGTCGTCGATAACACTTTGTAAGTTAATTATGAATCGAGGTAAAGTTGTTCCAAATTGTCACTCTGCAGACTTTCACCGATGTTGACCATATCTAGATGTAACAAATTAGGTATTTATGCTACCGTAAAATAAGTGACCGCCCAAAAAAGTACTTGGCCGAATGTTTTTGTGAACTTCAGTTGCATCATAGTGCCTCAACCTTCTTTCTACATGTATAAGATGTGATACAGGTGGTAAGATGTCACACATTTGTGTTCTTACTGTCGAGTACCAGAGTGCAAGTGCAAGCGACAGACATCGCACACATATTGTCCGTCGTGAAGGGCAACTTACATGTTGGTGTGACGATAACATTTCGCTTAAAGAAAACGTCTGCGGTAAATAAAAGGTTCCCTTAAAATCGTTCAAGGTCAAGTAGTTTACCGTGAACACGTATGCACTTATTATCTGACATTTACTGGCTATTCATAGGCAGATATTTTTCAATGTAATTTCACAGATTTTTTGTGCAAACGATGTAACTATAGTGTTCTAAGCACATTTATTTTTCACCCGAAACAAGCCCCGCAACCATACCTAAAGATTGCATTCCGTATCTGAGCTTACAGTTTATACCTTGGTTCGTGGTGTTGAAACTTGACGGTGTCAGTGCCTTGTTTATGTTGCTCCTCTACAGGAAATGGAGTACATGAAAAACAGCGAAGTCCGGAAGAAATCGATCTAATGCTTTTTTAATCCATGTGCGAGTTGAAATGCTCGAGATCAAACAACACTGGGTAACATTTTCACGGGATGTCACATACGTGTACAAACTACACATAATTGTGATTGTACACATATAAATTTACAACAGTGATTTCAACAATTCTTGTCGCGTGTAAGATTGATATTGATAGTCATTCTTTTTGCCTTGCGTCCGGTCGTTGACTCAGATGCTGATCACTGTCGAAATGGCTTTTGCTGAAGTTAAAATTTTGTAATGTCTACAAATATAAAAGGTGCGTTCAACTCTGATTTCACAAAAAAAAAAACACCAAAAAACGAACCACTTTTGAGTGATGACTAAGAAACTTGCCGGCAAAACGAAACCAAAGTGTAATAAAGAATTGTTAAGGCGTTGTCACGTTAAAACATTGTCTTTAATTAATCTGTGTGACGCTAATCAGTATGACGTACCGTATTTATTACCACGATGACATTGTCCGTTACATTCTTGATTTCAGTTTCATTAAGTTTCAGAGTCTTTAGTACCCATGCCATCCCTGGAATTTGAAGCGCAAATACTCGGTTCTTCGTGGTACGTACTGAAAATTACGAGCAACAAGAACAAACCAGCTTAAATTGTATTAAACGTTGAAATCATCATTGGTGAATGACAGGAAATATCATGAACTACGTGCGTTGTGATTTTTGCTAATGCTTGTGAGTTATTGGACATTTCTTATGTACTAAAAGTTACTTGATTTTGAGGTACGTCAGTGCACAGTTGATACAATTTTCATCATAACCTTGTAGAAAAAGACGTTTAGCTGCAGTATTGTATGTACTTTTTTCCATTTTGATTATCTGAGACATCAAACGAGGAAGTCCAATGCAATGGGCGTGAGATACGGATCATACAATAGTGAGCGCATTTGGTATGCAATGATTACAATTTGGTCCTTATTTACATGTATTAGAACGTTAGCCGTTGCAGTAGATGTTAAGGATGAAATAGATTGAAAGACGTTTTTAAAAAACATACTGAATGAGAAAGAAAAAAACACATTTGGAGGGAAGTTTGTAGAAGCCAGATGGGCAAAGCCAGTGAGCATTTCCTACTACTGTTGTACATGTACATGGCTCCCATCGTCTGATGGATTGTTTTATTGAACTCCATATCTGTTGCCATGACGACTGAGATGAAGAGTCTGGCACACTTCCAAGTGGAACCCATATTGAATGAAACATGTGCCTGCTGCCACTGCTGCTGCGGCTGCTGTAACAGCTCTACGGCTGAGGAACTGGCTGGCTGGATCTCCTTTAATGTCAGCACTTTTTACACACAGGTATATGTGTGTGCAACAGATATGGCAGACAGATGTCATTGTGTGACTCGCGAGGAGTCACGGTGGAGAATTGCGCTCTCTGTTGTTGACATTGCTTTTGTGGTTGTCTGGTATGTTCCTTCGCCTGGATGCGCCAACGTTTTCAAGACGCCCGTACTTAGTCATTGTTGTGTGAAGCTGATTTAATAGACGAGAGGGTGCGGACGATCTTACGGACGAACGGACGGGCTGAGAAGCAGGCGGATAGGGCAGAGCCAGAGGCAGAGCACGGCTGGAGAAGCTGTGTACCTGGTATGAGAGTCTTCCCTGCTCAGAGATCAATAATATGGTTATCATACCTGTGCCTACTAAATGATAGCAAAATATCCCTGTCCCCCAACATTCACTTTTTTCTTGGCGTCAATGGGTTGTCTGTCGTTAAATTGCAAGTCTTCCATCTATAGCGCCGATTGACCTAAAATTAAAATATCTTGATGCGAAACAAACTGCATTTTCATTTAAAGAGGCCATTTACAAAATGTTCCCGTTATGGAGTTTGCGTTATGAAGTAAACATAGTCGATTACGGTGTGCCAGCGTCAACAAGTAATTATCGACGCTTTAGTTTTGAATTTGTTGCTGGGATTTTCTGGGTGGGGTTCAGTGAAATGTGATACGAATTAGCTTTTACACTTTGTGTGTATATTACATGTTCACCTGATAGTTACGTGAAATTCCAATATTTTTGCCATACATATTTGAGCCCAGTTTGTGTTGACATATACGGCTAATTGTTGCGGGTTTATTCTAATGGAAAATCGAGTTGTCTAATTTGACTGCAACAAATCTGAAGGTGAAACTGCGTAATACGTCCTGTACGCTCATACATGGGAACAGTATTAAAGACAAATACAAGGTAAAAAACTAGGTTCAATACTTGCGAAGGACACCACACCAGCTCCGCAGCACTTCGTCAGATTTATTTATGAATACACATTCATTGGTGCATCTTTTCTCTGGTGCTACCCCACCTATTTGGTATTGATTTAAATGACCCTACAGTGTGTAGTTTAAAGAATACGGAGTCTGAGAAGAAGGATTCGCACATTGTCGTGTTAAATAATTATAGAAAATACTCCTATCAACACTTAATTTAAAATATCTGTGGGTGAAGTGGTTCTGAAAACGTTATGGCTCGGAGTTTACCATATTTCCTTGTCAAGAAAATCCCTGAGCAATGATATGACCACATTTTCAGCGAGAGTCTTATTGGTCCAGAATATATTAAATGAATAGATCCATATCTAATTTTTGTTTAATGTGTTTTAAAAAGTCCAACGGTAAGTCGTTCTGAATGATTGAACAGATTTTTTTTCAAAATTAAATACAAAGATTATTATAATTTAAAAAACCAATGGACAGATTTTTTTTTACAAGTTAAAGAATCCAAAGACAATTTAAAAGTTTTATTGCTAACATGGCAGTACTGAAAGTAGTTGCTGAAGAAAGTGATCAGTCAGACGTGTATTTATTTTCTGAACCACTCCCTCTGAAAAACTTTTTGGGCGTCAGAATACTTTTTACTGAAAACCAGGAGTATATTACTGATGCTGTGTGGCAAATTTAATTCAAATTCAAATTGAACACACACTTTTCTATACCTGACTAACACAATAATTTAATATTTCAGGAAAATTCAAAAATGGTCAAAGAAGTAGACTACGAGACAGTAACGACGTTTGAACAAGAATATGTGGATGCAGTTCAGTGTTTATGGGCAGATTCTGGCATACAAGAATGTTACGACAGGAGGCGAGAATATCAACTTACAGACTCAGCCAAATAGTACGTTTAACGTCTCACATTGTAATTCTGATATTATTATTAGTTGATACAAAATCTATGTTCTACAGTGTGACCTCTGTTAGGGTCAAATAATTTGAAAGGATTTCAGACCACAAATGGAGGAAACCATCCAAACAAATAGTGAATAAAATGGAAGTCCTGAGACATGATGTAAAATTTTATGGCCCAATTGAGCCAGCGTAAACAGGGCCTCTACCATAATTGTCTTCAGCGTTTTCAGGCAGCGTTGCTTCAAATTTATTGTTACATAATATAGACATCCGCATATAATTATCTGGGACAAATACAGTAAGATATGTACGTCGTAAAAGAAGTGAGTGAGAACCGATCGTATGCAACACTTTTAAAGTATAAATTGGCTTCAGATTCCACCGGTGTTATTATTTCCTTCTTGGCTACAGCTCAATGTCTTACAAGGACACATTGTTTCATCATTTCTTTTTCCCATTTTAGCTACCTAGACAGTATCGAACGTATTGCCGTACCCGGGTACTTACCTTCATTGCAAGATATTCTTCGAGTACGAGTTCCCACAACGGGTATAATAGAATATCCATTTGACTTGGATAGTATAATATTTAGGTACGTATCCCAGTTGGACAAAATAATCATGTGTTGTGACCACTAAGTACTGATTATACCCGAGCAACTTCGTTGCGGCGTGCATATTGTAGTCGAGATTTAACATCTTTCATTACAAAATAAATTTAGCCAATTGGCTTATTACCGCCTGCGTAGTAGTACGACGGGAATGTTTTGACAGGCCGAGGCGTCTGTCTGCCCATTGGGTAGGGGGGAGGCGGTACCCTGCTCACTGGTCACAGGTCCTTTACTGGGGAAGGGGGTATCCTGGTCCTGGTGGGGGAGGGTGTACCCCTGGCCAGGGGAGGAGGCGGGGGGTACCCTAGTCAGGACCCCCACCCCCTAGACACAACACGATATGGACAGGATACGCCGCGGGCGGTACACCTCTTTCGGTCACGCAGGAGGACTATCTTGTTTATTTTATGTCTCTGTCTTGGGAGGGGGTTATTTTACAGACATTGAGTACGACATTCTTTTGAGTAGAAGGTGGAGGGTGTTATACGTACCTTCAGCACAACACATCTTTCAGCAGGAGGTTGAGGGATCATATAGAGCTTACTTATGGTCAAAGGTGTCATACTGAAGGTTCGAAAAATACCCCTGTTCCACAGCAACTGGCAGGTGTTTGTGCGGAAGGCCTGCACGATACCCCCTCTCTCTCGAGGAATTGCGCAAGGGTGTTACCTTACTGCAAGGGCATCTTGAAGCCCTGTCGTGGGATATCTTCTTGTAATCTACTTTCAAGCTCGGACTTTTTGGAAGTTATTGTGTAAATGCCTTAGTGAAGTCTTGGGAATTCCCGAATATATTTTATATAATTTAACTCTCAAGTGTTGCTGATGTCATCAGATCTGGTTTTGATAATTAATGGAAAAGACTCCAATGCGATTATTAAATTTGAACTTCGGATGTCCCAAATTTTGGGAATGTACCTGAACTGTAGATAACAGTAGTCAATATGTCGTCCAATGTTATAGCAAATAATACTACTTCAGACGGCTTGACACAGTGTTAAATGTGAGCATTGCGAGTACGAAGTGGTAAAGCGTCAAGCAAAGTGAACGCGCCAATCTTGCAAGAAATCACATTTGGAACCAAAATTTCTACACTACCAATTGAGTATGTTAGGTTGTATTTCTGAGCAAAATTTGGGTGGGATGTAAAATTGGTGATTATTGTCTTGAGGCAATTATCAGTGTGGATTAAGGTTTGAAGGTTTATCTCGGCAGTTGTCTAAAATATTACAAAATATACCGCAACAACGACTCATCAGCCAGGTGTTCTAAGCAATTTTGGGAAAATTTCTGCAAGCATATGGTCTGGTTGTTTATTTATAAGCATATCGTTTGTAAAATATCTACTTAAATCATCAAAAATGATAAGTTTGGTCCTGTCTTGACTGGTGTAAATAAAACAGACAACTGTATATCACAAGTGAGGCAGCATAGATTTCCCCCAAAAAACCGAATATTTATGGATATTAGGGATGCCCATACAAAGTACCGGTCACGGCTATTCTGCACATCTGTGGTCTAATTGTTGGAGTGGTCGCTAAAGAAAGTATTTCCGCAATGCAAGGTTCACAGTGTTCGAACAAAATGATCGTTATTTACCACTAGAGTTGCAAATCATTTCACACGTTACTTGTTTCTGTTTAATTTCTTAAATTAATGCGACGTTATTTACTTTTCAGAATGGTTGATGTAGGGGGCCAGCGTTCAGAGCGACGGAAATGGATCCACTGTTTCGAAAATGTGACGTCCATCATGTTCCTAGTAGCCTTAAGTGAATATGATCAAGTACTAGTAGAGTCAGACAATGAGGTAAGAGCATTCACTTGGAAGTATTTGATAAAGTTCCCTGTGGTAATATTCAAAATTGAAACTGAAAACAAACTGACACTTAAACATCAATGCGTCCAGTAGTGTATCGGGGGGAGGGGAGGCAGGCAAGGTGGACCTTGGTCATGACCTAACCTCCATTACCACAGAAATAGGTCAAGAAAAAAAGATTGACAATCATAGACACCTTATAAATTTCATGCTTGTTGATTCTTTCTGCTCTGGATCCGCTACTGTCGTCTTCTGTCACATGTTAGAGATAGGATTATACCAAAGAAGTGTATTTAAATTTGATTTTTTAAAAAAAAATTACACATTTAATCAGAATTAGAGAGTAAACTAGACAGCCTTCCAATAACATTCCAAGGGAGACCGACCACGCCCCCTCCCCCTTTCACTTTTCCTCCGGCCGGGTGGGGAGGGTGCGCCCAACCAAAACTTCGCTGGTAAAGTGGTTGAGGCCTCGTTCCTGCCTGTTCCAGGGCATCGTAGTATGGAAAACACCCCCCATACACACACGCAGACGAACACGACTGAAAACATTACCTTCCCTCGTACGTGGTCGCTAATAAAGCTCATACACTAAGTGGCGTGGATTGTTTGAATACTGAGCAAAACGTGTTCATTTGGCGTGGCAGGAATTTTGAAAGTGGGGTTGCCCCGTGTCAGGGAAAATCAAAATTTTCTCCACGTCAGGGAAAAGTCGGGGAATTTTGGTCATTTCACCCATGTCAGGGAATTTTGTGATGTTATGTCAGGGAATTTTGTCATGACATTATTTTAAAATTTATGTCTGCTTGGCAAATATAAACTCAAGGTCAACTTTCGCCCTCAGAAATCCTGGGTGTGTGGGGGAATTGCCATTAATAACAGTCAAAAGTTGTTTTTTTTTTCACAAATTGAAAAATAAATTGTCAAGGAAAACTGTTATTATGTCAGGCAAATGTCAGGGAATTTTGAATTGACTCAAATGTGGCAACCCGGAAATAACTGTCGAGCGTTCAGATATGAATGTCCGAATCAAGAATATCACTCATGGTCTGTTTTGTGCAGACAGTATTGCAGGTTTAGATTTATGTCAATTGTTCAATGTTATGTACATTTTGCTCGTGTACATGGGGTTTACCTTCATTAGAAAACTCGTGTGAAACATGTTCCAACTTAAAATCCTGAACAAAATATTGATTGTACAGTACCGGTCTTGGTATTTTGATCTCATAAAACATAAATACCAGTATTGTCTTACGGTTTTAAGAAGAAAAAAGAAACCAAAGAAAGATCACGGAACATTTGCTTGAGTAAAGAGTTTGGAAAAGACTGGTACATAGCAGTTCACTTCTTTGGGACATGTTTATCCCTTTTTTTCATACGTTTTTAAAATGTAGAACAAATATACAATATAAACGCATTTTCATTCCAGAACCGAATGGAAGAATCCAAAGCTCTATTCAGGACAATTATCACATATCCATGGTTCCAGAACTCATCAGTCATTCTATTCCTCAACAAGAAGGATCTTCTAGAGGAGAAAATTATGCATTCACATCTTGTAGACTATTTCCCAGAATTTGATGGTATGTAAACTGTTACATAATTTTTATCAGGAGTTTTAATGTTATAGTTGGTTTCTTTGAACAGAGTAAAGGAAGTACTCGAAGGAAAGTCAAGGTACTGGTATACGTAAAGGACGTATGGATTATGCACATGATTTATATCACGCACTACCAGCATAAACAGTCCATAGAATTTTGGCACACAAATGTGAAAACATTTGTAAACACGTGGAAAAGAGCAGGCATTTTTATCGGGGTAATTGAAATGTCTTTTATGTGCGATCATCAAATAAAATTTTATCTGGCAAAGGAAATGTATCTTCTGGTCGAAACAAATAGGGGAAGGATGCGGCGAAATAGATACACATTGCTACGTTTGGCTAGGCAGTAGGTTAATTACACACAATGGTTAATATTTCATGGACAGAGTAGTTACATCTGAAGGTGAGGGTGTTTATACTAACTGTTGCACGTTTTTGACAGAACTTACATCTCTTTGATTAGTTACGATATATTTGATGATATTTTTGTCGGAAAGCTGTTTTCGGGTTGGCCTGTTTGATTTGAGGAAGCTCAGACGGTGGAAGCCCTATTATTATCCGCAGATGTTTTTCATACATCTGACTCCACTTGCAACAAGTTCAGTTGCCACGACAGAAATGACAAATTTCTAACTCGGTACTTTACCCTTTTGGAATAAAATATAATTTGTCAAGAGAGACAATACCGAGTTAAGGTTTATGAGGCAAGACATTTGTTGCTTTATAAACTAGGAGTCAGTTTGTAAATTATCTCTTGACACAATCAAGTAGAGCATCGCCTTGAGTCTACTTCATGTTGGAGTGTGCCTGTACACTGTATTAATAAGGTTAAAACGAGTTATATTGATTAATGGTGTAGTGGTCAGGATTTGTATGCATGCGAACAGCAGAGCAGGATCGCAGTATGGATTAATGTGTAGCTGCAGTGCGGTGATTATTATGGGCGGAGGGGATGCATCTCTTGCGAGAGCTACACACCCACATGACATCTAATAACGCAGGGTGACATCACTTAAAACACAACACTGCGACTACTAACTAGTATCTATTGCGTACATCTTCCACCAACTAATGAGCGATAAACTTGCAGCGAACCGTAATAAACAGAACAAATAAAATAGATCGATGTTGTAACGAGAAAAGACGAGTTTTTGTTCAGTTTGGATAATGCCTACTGGTACTGTCAGTTTGCCTCACCTGTCAAAATTCACACGTGCAAAACGTTTGTCATACGACTGGTCTGTTGTAAGGGCGGAAAGTCTCCCACTGTTTCCTACGAGAAAAAGGAATGTGAAATAAAGTTGCATTGACCAAATAACACAAAACTCGTTTATAGAATCAAAAGGTAATTGAGCAATATCCAATTTACTGACGTATACAGTGTTGCCACGGCATAGGGATAACTGGGAATTTGGATGTTCATTTTTCCAGACAGGGAAAACATAAGCAATTTGCCTAAAAATATTAAAACACGGGGAAAACAGGGAATTTTATCTTGATTATCAGAGTGTGGAATCCCCGATCCAGTTATCCCAAACTGAGCAAACCAAATATTCAGCAAGAGCCAATTTAGTGTTTATTGTTAGGCTAATTTGTCTTCATTTTCTTAGGTCCCCAAAAAGATGCACAAGCAGCCAGAGAATTCATGTTAAAAATGTTTGTTGATGTAAATCCTGACGGTGATAAGATTATATACTCACATTTCACCTGTGCCACAGGTACTACATATTGGGCATGAAAGAGGAAACTCGTTTTGACATTGTTTTTGTATTGTCCTCTTGTAGGTGCTCTACGTAGTGACTTGCTTCAAACTGTTGAAACACGCCTTGTATGCTTGGGTCTGTTCGGCGTTAACATATTGAAAATATTAGTTTTTGTCAAACTTTGCAGGCGTACATTTTTGACAGGCTTCACTTGACTTCATGGCATCATCAATACTTGACTTTCATCCAGTTTAACATGTTACTGTTATTGTATGTCATTCTTCTTGATGTCAGTATTATATGTATCGTTTTGTGTACAACAGGTCCGCAGAAAGATGCTCAGGCAGCACGAGAGTTCATATTGAAAATGTTTGTGGATCTAAACCCTGATCCAGACAAGATTATCTACTCGCACTTTACTTGTGCAACAGGTACTTTATTCTGTCCTTTTCTCCTTTTCACAATCCTACCGTGCAAAAGTGTTTCAGTTGTCGCATGTTTTATCTCCCCGTGTTGTGCATGATAGTTTTTATGTTTCAAACGGAATAGCATGCGTTTTTCAGCACTTTTTTATTTGGATTTTCAAATGTTAAAAAAAGATTTTTTTATCACAATGGTTATTATTTAATTAAATATGTAAAGAACGATTTTAGTTTCGAGGTTATGGTTTGTTTTAATTTTTTCACCATGCGTTATCCTCGTTACACACCCATAACTTTTACATCCTTTGGCTTAGCACATTGTACACGAAAGCAATTCTTGGTTCATTTACCCTATTTGGTATCGTCAAATTATTTACCTGGCAAGCAAATTAATAATGTAATTTTTAATCGTTCGAGTTCAATGTATAGGGTGGAATGAATTGAAATAATTTAAATGCTCTGTAGTTAAGATACTTGATTTCTTGTCCTTGCAGACACGGAAAACATCCGATTCGTATTTGCAGCAGTGAAAGACACAATCTTACAGTTGAATCTGAAGGAGTACAACTTGGTGTGATCGGGCGCCAAACTGCCAGCCAGCCACCAGCTCTTGTTGGCCATCTCGTACTTTGTGAAAGTGTCCTTCACTCCAAACGACTTTTTATGATCATGAACGAGTCGCCCGTCTTTGTGTAACTTTGACAACTATGGAAAATTACATACAAAAACTGATGTGTGTCTGTTACCGTCACAAAGTTACAGAACTACGTTAAGCGATGCAGCACAACATCTTCTAAGTGTTATTATATAAGTAAATGCCAGGTGAAATCAAAAGTTTCAAAATCAGATTTTGAAACTTTTTTGCATCTGCAGACCAATTGTGACACTGCAGCTTTCACAAAGAAGTAACTGCATTCTTCAAAGTTGTCATGAGGAGAAAATACAAATGCAGACTCGTCATGGCCGGTGATAAACCACTTTGGACTACTAGACCTCACTTAAGTAGAGTCCTTTTTGTACAAGTTTGTTGTTTGTGTGGTGCCTGAATCTGTGTTACATCATATACAAATGCTTGGAAGTGGGACACGCATAACACCAATACACACACACACTCGTTCCCTTGCATCCCTGTAACTGAAACAAAACACTGAACGTTGTCGATGTGAAATAACCTTTTTAAAAGTGTCTTCATCAGATACGACAATAACAGCTCTGACCAGTAGCCGCCACTGGTCAGGTGCTGTTTTGTTACCGTATGCACCGAGACAATGTGATTTTACAAGTATCAAACGACACGAAGAAGTGTGTAGCACGATATGTTCCCACTTCGTATCTATCTGCGCAGTCCCCGTAATCATTGAATGTGTTCAGCCATCGGCTGCTCGATTATCACAACGTTGCCCCTGTTAAATACATGTACTTGGAATGTGCAATCAAATAGCATTTAATACAAATTGTCATGCAAATATTATACGATTATCAGTATACTATTTATAATGAACGCTAGGAAATAATGTAAATATTCAAGATAATGATCATGAGAAACAACTTTTGAGCATCCAAGAAAATTCAGTTGATGGCAGAATTATTTTACATTGAACGTATGCATAAGTGTACAATTATTATTACAATGTAACGACTTCATTATTTCACCATAGAACCCAATTGTATGTCCACTCACTTTTTCCATTTTCTCTGCTTAAGCTTTTTATACCAAAAATAAGAAAAGACTAAAGCCTGTGTGAATGTAGTGTCAGTATTTTTTCATGTATGAATGTAACACAAATAAGTTGTGATTTAAGTATTGTTCTGTATTGATATTGAACTTATTTAACATAAAGAAACCACGCGTGGTAAATTTATATTTCGTCTGAGATGACAAAATGCCTGAGGATGACACAACATAGCGAACTGCCATAGAAT
The DNA here is from genome assembly GCA_038406175.1 of Haplosyllis leylae. Classification (NCBI taxonomy): domain Eukaryota; kingdom Metazoa; phylum Annelida; class Polychaeta; order Phyllodocida; family Syllidae; genus Haplosyllis; species Haplosyllis leylae. Next base: position 10,185 of record JBCAUG010699310.1, on the reverse strand, counting down.
CGGTAACAATTTCCGTTTATAACACTGGTATCAGTTTAGGTTTTCTGAAGTGAATAAATTTAACCCCAAAAAAGTTCCTTGTGCCATGGAAGTCGATCACTTAGAGAACGCATTTGTCTTGGGTACTGGCAAAAGTACTACCGGTATGTCTAATTTTCATCGTTGGAGAATCATCTAATATGTAGAATATGAACGATGGTAATACAACATCCTAAACAAGAAAGTGTCTTTTCGTGTATAAAATGTAGTATCATGCCCGACTCTCCAGTTATCCACTTTTATATGATGGAAATGTGGAGAACATGGTTTTTGTATTTTACACAAAAGTGCGTGTAGCTGTTTTATGTGATCATGGACCTAATGGCAGAGCTCATATTTGCACCCGTAAAGTAAACCATAATATTACCGAAGCATCGAAGTTTTAGCTCTGGCGACAGTATTGGGGACCAATTCCAGGTTACGAAACAGGAACGAACGAAGATCATCAGGTTTGACGTTTGCCATGTCCATAATTGCCATAAGAAAGCTACATTATTTGGTCATTTTGTAGCCAGTCTGTATAAAAAACAACAAATTGTCAAATACTGTATGTTTTCTACAATGTAGCTTACATTTTCATTAAGGTAAACGTGTCATGAATAACGTACATGGTAGGATTTTGCACCGCACCTCATGATAAAAAATAACATGAACTGATTACAAAAATTTTTAAACATAACAGTGACCTTGTCCTGAAGGTCCTACGAAGGTGCTGTTCGTGCATAGTAGAAAAATCATTCGCATTTTCCATTTCAGTCATTTTCTCGGTGGCTTTTCCATGAGGGAAAATAACTACTTTATACATGGCTACTAGCAGACTTTAAAACTCTATCCGCGATCATACCAAGTTGTGGTTGTCTTGCACACCTGTATAGTCATAATGTTGATGGGAGCCACCTAAATGGTCATAGTATTCTTTCTCCTGATTCGTAATACTGGTGCTTAACGCAAATGTATTTTGAATTTACCACGCGAATCACGAAAGTATTTTTAATAAAACGCTTTGTGGATGAAAATAAGTGCGTGTAGTCAGTGGGAACAGGACTGTATATTAAAATACCATTGCATTAACACCAGTGGTGCTGTCAGGGAAAATACACTCGGCCGTGTCTTAATTCTTTATAAACTGCAGGATAATAGCATTGTTGTATATTTGTACAGATTTCATTTAAATGACTGTAAATTTTAATGCTGTGGGTGTGTGCAAGAAGGGACGCAGTGAGTAATAGGGATAGACTTTTGCAATATCGTTCAACCTAAGGTCACCTGTCATCAGCATTATCGCATAACTAGTGAGGTAGTGCATTGCGCATAGCACATAAACGCGAACGAAACGAAAACTGGCATTGGTTAGTTATAGCTACAGCTGTACCTTTTTGTGGTTCTGGTTTGTAGCGTAGACTGTGGCCTCCCTTTTTGAAAGGAGGAACGCCTTTTTTTTAGCAATTCCTTTGAAACGAGCAAGCGAGAGTGGAAACAGTGTTGCCAGTTTTAGCACAAAAGTCATGTGTAGTGTAGGGTATATTTTTTCTGTCTCTATCCAACCGAGGTGAATTGGGTTGAAGTGACAATTTGCAAGTCTCCATCCCCTCTCTGCGCCCTTTTAATCAGGATGCTTTTATCTGATGCGGAGAAATCCTAAGCGAGTCTCAATGTGTCGCTGCCGCCGCCGCCATTTGGTCAGTTTTTGATAGTAGGTATTAGCTTGTATGTTTCTGTCAGTCAAAGGCAACAAGTGCCCGATGTATATTTAATGTCAACCGAAGCGATAGTGTAACTGAAACAAAAAGAAAAAGATACAAAGGTTAAAAATTATTGAAGGTGCTCCTCCTCAAAACACTCATTCCTTAGATGTTATTACTATGATAAAACCACATCAAAAGTTGCATTTACGTACTACTACTACTACCACTAAATCAAGCTAGGTAACTTTATATTGAACCTTGTGACTACTTTTAAGTGTGACATAATTTTTGTGATATGTGGAACATTTATAAACAGCAAAATTATTATACCTTATATTGCAAAATCCTTTCAGACGATTGTTATTATTATTAATTATTATCATAGTTTTTGTCTCTTATAAATAACAAAACAGATGGTTGTTTTACACTCTCCTCACGACGATGGAGCACAGTACTGTAGTGTTTTACATATGGATATCTTACCGACGTCATTTTACCTAGACAAAATGACCAAAGTGCAAATAATTGAATATGAAATGAATGTAAAATGAAAATTATGTTGTCACTACGCTTGGGATCATTTCTCTAATTCCACAAAAAGAGGAAAAGAAAGGAAAAAAAAAACAAACGACCTTACAAGTGATCTTGCCTTTTGAATATTATTATTACAATGAATTTTACTTGATGGTTATTGTGTATTGTATATGCCCCTAGTCCCAGTGATTTGAGGATATGCTATATGTTACCCGAACGTAACTGGGTTTTCCTCAGTGTAATACTAGTCATCTACCACATCGTCTATTATCGAAATAAGTTTCACATAGAAAAGAGATGTATGAATTAAACATGGTACTAATGTACTCGTGTTTTTTATTTTGCCCAAACAGAATGGGTCACAATTTTTAGAAGTGGAGAAAGGTTTTAGGAAATTAGCCTTTTTCCGTGAAAACGAGAATATTTTGTGGAATTTCTGGAATCTTCTCATTGGTAGTTTAACAGTGTCAAATACATTGCTGTATCTTGTAATATTTTATGAATAGCTTTCTGAGCTTTATAAATGGAGGGTTTGTGTTGACAACAGAAAGAATAAAATATTTATTGAAACCACGATTGTGTTTGTGAAATAATCAAGCCGATGTTTGAAAACTGAATGCTTGAAGATACCTCTATTCATCTCGTTTTTGTGACGAAGTTCGGCGAGAATGAGTACTCTGCCCAGAGACGAATAGATTCTTTAATGTTTTTGCCGCCTGTGCACGAAGTACGACGGCAGGTTATGTTTTCACAGCTATCTGTCTCCGGGGGGGGGGGGCGTACCCCCCGCCCTGCCCTCCTTGACAAAACCGGGTAACTGCCCCGGACAGGCCACGACGCAGGAAGACTTTCTTGTTACTCATTGCAAGTGCCCCAGTGTAAGTTGTGTCAGAAAGTGCTCTCAGTTCAGCAAATGTTTTTGCTCAGTACCATTCACACCAAGCGGAAGAGTAGCTTTCGTTTTTTTCTCCGTATGAATGGACCGTTTAATTAAATTTACCGATGACACGGGGAGAGGGTGGTGGGGCTATGAGGGTTCCTGGTTTTGAAGATTACCTTGTGACCCGATGAAACGTTTTCAGTCACCCCCTCCCCAACCAATACGCCCTCCCTAAGGCATATGAAATCAGAAATTCTGTTTTCAGTCCCCCCCCCCCTCCCCGGGAATACATTGGGAAGGGAGGCTACCAATGCTGTGTAGCCCTATTGGCACACTGGATGGTTCTAACTGACACAAATGGCACATGAAATGCTGCGTCACTGATTTCAACACCCCCCCGCCTCTTGTGATGGTAACCGGATTTCACAAAACAGAGTCTGTAATTTCAGTGCTGTCGAAAAGGTTACAGGCACTGTCATAAAAATTTACGGGCCCTCTATAACTTATAACTTTATAGTTGACATTAGAAAGTTGCATAGCTACTAAAGAGGAAAGCACCTGTAACTTTCTAATGTTGGCTGTAAATTTTTCGACACTATCTGTAAAGGGGAAGGGGCATACGAAAACGGGGCAACTGAAAACTTTATACTGGTGCAAAGTTTTCAGTCGCCCCCATTTTCATTCACCCCCGGGGTGATTGAAATCAAATTTTTGATTTCAGTTGCCCCCCCCCCTATTGATTTCAGTTACTCACCCCTAATTTATCGGTATTGTGATACATTGTACACAATGTGGCAGATGAACCACAGCACCCGGGGGGGGGGGGAGGTGACTGAAAACGGGCCTTTTCTGAAAACGTTTCACCGGTATTTGAGCTTGTGATGTCAATTCGGAATGCCGGTGTAAACTGATAAATATCTAACCAAATCCATGAAATGGTAAGGTTGTCCTCAGATTCCACTTATACCTTATCTTCCTTCCAGAAGCAATTAAATCAGGAGTTAAGAATTTTAAAACCCCGCTCAATTAAAAGTTTTCATGTTAAAATTGCTAGATTTTCTTCAGCACAACTTTGCAAGAAGTTCAGGTGATTCGGACTTTTCTGATTCCATTAGGTGTTGTATTGTGTTTTGGGTAATTCGCATCATCAAAATAAGTGAAACTTAGTTAAATTGGCATTTTTTCTGTGATGGAGGCTGTATTTTCGCTAGTTTGCCTTAATGAAATGAAAAGGAAAAGATCACCTGGTGATGACAATTGAATGCAACAGGTCTGTTAGGTCTTCCTGTGAAAAAATATTTGGAGTAAATATTATTTATTCTATGTAAAAATACTAATCCAGTAACCATTCTTTGTGTACATTTTGTGTTGAAGCATTCTCAGAGAAATAGTGGCAGAAATCCTTCTATGTTCAACAAAAGACAGTATGATCATTCCGAACAATATCACCTTGATTTACAACTTAACTTTCCAGCCAGGAACCAACCTACCACTCATCCAACATTGGTGTGAGTTTACTAGTTGGTGAAATAGGCTGTCACTTCATGGTGACAAGATCAGGTGTTACTCAAACACCCCATAAACAGTTAGCATCATACTGCCCACCTTCATTGGGCTTATACCAACCTTTACACCTTTGGTCAGATGAGGCTATAATTTATAGAGACACTGCCCATCATCTCCACCTGCCCTAGGTATCAAACCTAGGTAGGATAGCAGCACTGAATGCTAACCACTACACAACGGGGTCCATATGTTCAACTAAAGAGAGTAAATCACAATTTTAGCAATGACAATGCCCTCAATGAGACTAGAGCCATTTGGAATGAAGTCATCTGATATGGGAAATGTTTTTTCTGGTGTGGTTTGAACTATACTGGATAGATTGAAACCATTTTCAATCAAGGTTCCATTCAAAATCTTGAGGTAAAGGGGGAATTAAAATAATGGTTTTTAATTAGAAATTCTAAGAAGATTTGTTAATTTGAAGTACTACAAGTCATTCCATGTATGTGAATCCACCCAGGATAACTACTGGCAAGAATGTGATTACAAATATGTGGAAAAATTATGAGGTCACAATCCAAATTTTTGCACTACAGACCTCAAAATTATTTTAATAGGTAAATTGCATTGCTATGTGATGGAAAATACCACTACAAGTATGAGTAATGTTGCAAAAACTTACTTTGTGGTAATCAAATGAATCTAGAAATGAATCTAGCACCCTTAAAAACCTGATCTACTAAAGAATGATTACTGGACCAGTTTTTCTCAAATTTCACCTGCTTGTAATCCAGACACAGTAAATGATTTGTCATGAATGAAATTTCAATGTTGACTAATGCAAAAACAAATGATTTATACTTCACCAAATGCTACGAGATACAATATCTTCTTGTAATCTGGCACAGATATTGCAGATGGGATCATGAGCTTTGCTTGCAATGTTTTTTTTTGCAGTAATATTATTTTTGTAACCGTAAAATCGATTTCTCCTCCGATAAAAAGGTTCCCATTTCTACATTACAAAATAACGGCAGCCGTCGAGAATAGCATACAAATAGATTACCACAAATGTTAAAATTATACTTAATAAAATTTGATAACATTTTTTAAAATAAAAATTCAAAAAGTATTCCTTTTTTTATAATGACTCTGCAGGAAGTTTAACCAATCCTTTTGAGTTCAAAATCAGACAGATCTGGTTCCATTGCACTTAACGGTAAAATGTTTTGAATACTTGTTAATTTCCCAGCTTCAATTTTTTTGTCAAAGAAATCGGGAACAAAATTTGAAACCACAAGTAGGTATCTTTTTGAAAGGTTATTTTGGTAGCCTACTGCTAATATTTGTAGTGGAATTTCTGCGAGTGACCACAGTCAAAAACCAGATTCAAATCAATTTAAAACTTCTGTCTTATTAATTCTGACTTGATTCTGTCTGATGAGTATTGACTACTGTCAAACAGTCAAATTCCGCTCGAACAATGGTCGAAATTTTCTGTCCTTATTCAACTGTTTCTCACTGTTTTTCGTGTGCATTGGTGTCTTTTTGAGTAATTTAATTAACTTTGACATTTTTGATGTCATTGTGATATGTTTATCACATTTTCCATGTCTTTGATGGGTTCCAATATTTGTCCATCTTATGCATGAGCAGTCAATAAGCCTATTTGTGAGAATAGTACTGGGTCATATCCCTGGTTAACAAAATGCAAATGTATATTGATTATTATTATTGGTCTTCAAACTGGACTGGGTTCTTCCCATAGTTATAACCTAGCCTGAATTTCCTTGCATTCAGCCTTTAAATGAATATATTTGTGTAGATATGCTGATGTATGTCACTCAGTGTTTTCCCTAAATCTTTCCATCATCTCTGACAGGCTGTATAGGTGCTCATGTGATTTTCCAGCCTCGGACTCTTGTGGGTTCTTGAACTTAAACAGAAACAACAGTCTAAAAACTGTTTATTAACATTAGATCTACATTGTTATATTCGAAGATTTAGGCCTACATGTACTGATAGTTTAAGGTTTAAGTTGCAGATGTCAGCAGCTTTGCAGGGTGAGAGCTGTGTGCAGCTCCCTGTAGCAGGGAGGCTGCAAGCTGCAAGCAGCTCCACCAGTTGATGTGCATGCTTCATAGAGAGAACTTGTACTTACAGTCATGTGCTGAGACAAATATAACTTTAAAAATTTTCTTTCTTTTATACAGATTTATTCAACAAACAATCAAATTTAATTCTGACTAGACTCTGAAATCCAGATATAACATGGGGGCTCATTCGGGATCTCAAGTGAACTGTACTTTGAGAGAGAATTCAGAATGGAAATAGACTTGGAAGTTTCTGAAAGTGAAGATTATTCAGAATTTCCTGCAAGTGAATCTGTGGAAAGAAAAGAACAGAAAGCACAATCAGTTGAAGTATCATCCTTAGTAACAACAGAAGAGAAGTCAACTCAAACAATATCAAGAAGAGTTTGGAGGAAAATTAGAAGAAAGGCAAATTTAAAGAAATATCAAGATGCCTATCAAACCACTAGGAGCAGACCCAACTGCAGAACAAATGAAAGCTCACAGAAAAGAGCTAGAAACACTGGCCCTGCAATTGGCAACACAGGAATAAGGTATAAAAGCAGAACAACAAGATTTGGAAGAAGAACAAAATAAAAATTGATCAAGAAAGGCAAGAAATACAAGAGAAAGAAGATGACTTGGTAGCCAAGAAAGAAGAATTATCTGCCAGAAAAGAAGCAGTGGACTCCACAGAAAGTGATATAGGCAGAGAACAAAAGGATAAACTGGCTGCAGAAGGAGCAGTTCTAAGAAAAGCTAGGGTAAAAGATCAAGAAGATAAGCAAAGGAAGGTGAGACTAGATTTGGCTCAACAAGCAAAAGATTTGAAGGCAGAAGAAACTAGAATAACTGCTTTGAAAGAGCTCTATCCTGAAGGAACAGAAGAAGCAAAAGGTATGGAAACAGCAATTATTCTTCAGCAAAAAGAACTGCTAGAGACTTGCATGAAACAAAACAGAGATAACCAAAGTTTGGTTGAGAGACAAGTTAAACTAGAAAAACAGAGAAGCAAGAGAAAAGGAAAAAGATAAGAAAGAAGAAAAAAAAGAAAAGTGGAAAATGGCCACAGGCAAAGGATTTAAACCCCCATCCTTCAGGGGAGTGCAAGGAGAAAGACCAGAAGCTCATCTTTTGAGAGCAGGAGACTGGATGGAAGCTTCAAACCCCCTGATGGAAGAAGACCAGAAGATAAAGAATTTCAGGCTCACCTTAGATCATCATCATGCAAGACAATGGTATGACAAGGCAGACTGTAAATCATTTTGGAGAGCCCTTAAGTTGGGATTTACCAAATTGTTCTCAACACAAGGAAGGTCAGTAAAGAACTTACATGACAGATGGAAAGAATTTAGATTCAACCCTGCCACAGATGATATTGAAGAATTTGTCAGTGATGTCCAGGAAACAGCAGCTCAACTTAACTTCAAAAAATGAGGCTATAGGCAACATGATCAAGACCTGTATGCCTATGGAAGTGTATATGTTCCTCCATGCTTCTGTGGACATTCTTTGGCCCAATGCCCAAACTCTTTGCAGTTGTAACATCTTTCTTTGTCTTGATTCATAAACCTTGTTTGTCTCTGACTGACTAATACAAATAGAATCCTAATTTGGTACCTTGATTGGGGAAGATCCTTGTGGGCCTCTAGATCTTGCACTGGACTAGTTAGATCTAGAGTCAGAAATTACTGATATTGTCGTTTTAGTCCAAAATTGGTAATGTTCCTTACAGAGTGTTGATTGTGAAAACAGAAATATACTTTAATTTCTTGATTTCACCAGGCCGTCCATGTGCACGTAAATTCTCAGAAATTATTTCCCAATAAATTTCTTCATTTTCACGAATTTTTCTCAAATTAAATAAACGAAATGGAAAGATCATTTTCCGGTCTTATTAAGAAAATAAACATGAGCCGAAAAATTTATTTATTCACGCAGGTTTTTATATGCGCACCTCCGTGAGCTCCCATCTACCCCACACGGGTTCTCATGTTGGGGGATGGATAAATTGCTAAGGTAAATAACACATGCCAAAACATCCGCCTTTGATGTAAGACATATCTTTTCACCTGTTGAGATCAGGATTATGGAAACACTCAGGTTCTACATCACCGAAATGAAGTGCAACATGTAATCTCTAGTTTCGCCGGGAATGCAGACAGTAATTCTTGGATCTTACGTGATGATGGATCAGCTGCCCAGTCTATGGATCTGTGATATCATGACATGTATTTTTTCGTTAGTGTACTTAGTTATTCGCGGTCATCGAATTCTTTGCAGTAAAGGCCAACTGGAAACAGTTACATTGCTTGCTTTTTAAAATTTTCTCATAGTATGTTCAAACACTGTCCATTTAAATTTCTCCAAAGGTACCACACATACAAGGACAGATTTAGTTTTGAGTCAAGAACATGTTTGAAGTTGAGAGTGAACTTAGTTGTAGGAATTCAGAATTTAGGTTCATGAATAGGGCAGTTCCTTCATTCTGTTTGGAGAACTTTTCACTGAAGCCAGGTTGCAAAAGGTATGTGAAAATCACAGCACGTTTTTTACATCCTTTGAATAAAGCAATTGGCATAGTTGATATTAGATTGTTGGGATACTTTAACATCAAACAGCATGCGCTTGAATACAATTTGGGTGCACACTGTGAGTTTGCAAATTTTAACAAATTAGCAACTGCATATGAGGACATGAAATGGACAAAGTATCAATGGAAAAGGCAAGAGGAAGCCAAGAAATTGAAAAAGAAAGCACAAGATCCAGAAAAGTTCACAGGTGATTTAGATCAAGACCCTTATCCTTGGTTACCAGCAGATGACAAGAGAAGAAGAATGACAGATGATGACATTATTGACAAATTTGTAAATTATGCAAATGATTGTTGACTTGACCAATCAGTCTCTGTAAAACCTACATAATGGGTGTGGACTTTGATAAAGAAAGTCCTAACTGGTAGAACTAAAATCTTATTTACAATTGGAAAGCTGAGAAAATGTACTCAGTTTGGCTGTATGTTTGCCTCCCTACTCTCCAGTGAGTTGGGAAGCAATGCATGATATTCCTTTTCTCAAAAGGGAAAGAATTGTGATTCTTTTGAAAAATCTTATTTACACATGTAATGTTGATAAACAGTGGGTATTACATAACCATCAGTATTTGGTTCATAGGGGCACTTCAACTTGGATCCGTCAATGACAGGAGTTTCTTGATCTGAGGTAAGGGAGTTTTTGCATAGATCTGTTTTCTCATTCTAAACGTGACATGACAGGGACAGAGGTGTTTATTGTAAATCGACTCGCGTAAGGCACACGGTATGGATGACGTCATCGGAGATAATCATGATGAAGTTGTGTGTCGGGAAAAGGAGTTCTTGCGCTGTTACTTGCGCTTAAAACACCTACGTCTCACAAAACGTTACCGTTTTCATAAAATAATGTTTACGTTTTGCACGACGTAATTGTTT